>CALNHX010005938.1:0-98445 GCA_940337035.1 Agriotes lineatus | reverse complement strand
TCCAATTCTTTCTATTTTGGCTTTTTCTCCAGTTCTTAACTCCTAAGATCTTCAGATGTTCTAACATCTCATTTTCCCATCTATTTTTTGGTTTTCCTGTTGATCTTATGAGTCCTGGTTTCTATTCCATTACGCTCTTGATCATGTTGTCATCTTCTACCCTCATTATATGTCCCCACCATCTTATTCTTTGTGCTTTTATTTCCCTCATTTCCCTCTATTTCTTCTTCTATCTTGTAGTTCATCCTGCTTCTTTACTCGTCTTCTTGATTTTTTTTTGGCCCTAGTATCATTCTACGTATTCTCCTCTCAAAGATTCTTCATCTTTTTTTGTCAGCCGGATTATCTCTGCTACGTAGATCACTGCTGGTCTTATCATGGTCTTGTCCATCTTCTCCCCCTCTTTTGCATTTCATATATTTTGCTTTTGTCTCGTTTATTATTAGACCTCTCTTCTTAGCTTCTTTTTCAAGTATTTCCATCACATTCGTACGCTTTTTCTATGATTTTGTTCATCACATGTACCGCGTCCACTGTTGATCTGCCTAGGCGAAAACCACATTGCTATTGTCCAATTTCCTGGTCTATACACTTCATTAGATGTTGTACTACCGTGATAAAGATCTTATATGCCACATTCAGTAAGGTAATTCCTCGATAATTCGTGCATAATGCCGAGTCTCCTTTTTTCAGTATTGGGATAATTATTCCACATCTCCATTCTTCGGGCATTTCTTCAATCACCCATATTTGTTTAATAATCTTATGTACTCTTGTTACATATTTCTTCACCTCATATTTTATAATTTCTTCACTTATTTCGTCCATGCCCGGGATTTTACCATTTCTTATTTTCCTTATTATTGTTTCACTTTGTCGTATTGCACTTCTTCCGTTCTTCCCCTTTCTTCTACTTCTGTTTTCTCATACGCAAATTCTTGAAAGTATTTTCTCCATATTTCTTTTACCTTTTCCTTATCATTATGTGTCTTTCCTTGATTTCTTTTAATCCTCTTTGTTTAATGTTATTCCTTTTTCTTCCCTGTGCTTTAATGTTTTTGTACATTTCTTTACTATTTTTTTTTGTCTGTTATTTTCTATTTCATCCATTTTCTGGTTTATCCAGTCCCTTGAATACCTTGTCTGCTTTTCTTCTTATTGTATGCCTCTTTATCTTCTTCCTTTTTCGTTCTCAGCACTTAATTCTTGCTTCCCTTTTTCCATTTCTCACCGTCTCACAGTCTTCATCATACCATTCCTTATTTCTTTTGTTGTGTCTGCAGCCTATTACTTTTTGTGCTACCTTTTGCATTGTCTCCTTTACGGTTTCCCATTCTTTATTTATGCTTGTCTTTATGTTTAGTGCATTTCTTCTGTCTATTTGTCTGGTCCTTTCCTCAGCTAATTTTTCCACTGCCCATCTTTTTTCTGCTATTTTCTTCTCATTGTGTTTACTTACCTTCTGTCTAAGTTAAGCTATCAATAGCATGTGAACAGAGTCTGCATTTGTACCCCTAAAAGTTCCCACATCTTGAATACTGGTTGCCTTGCTTTTGGATACTAATACGTGATCAATCTGATTACCCTCGTCCCTTCCCGGAATCATCCATGTTTCTTTATGTTTTTTTATGTGTTTAAATTTTGTGCTGCTTATTATCAAATTAGCTGCTGCCGCATAGTTAAAATAGCTTTGTACCGTTTCCATTCGTGACTTTGTGGATTGTCTGTTTACTTGCTACTCCGCTGAAGCATTGTTCTCTATCTATCATTACATTAAAATCTCCAATTACCATAATCGTGTCATTTTTCTTCACTTCTTCTGTTGTTTTCAGTAGCTCCTCATAAAATTCTTCTTTTTCTCTTTCCTTTGCTATTTCCGTTGGCGCATATACACTGATTATAGTTATGTTATTCAGTTTTCCTTCTATTCTTATACATTCCAATCTTGCGTTTATAGGTTTAAATTGCATTACATTATCTCTCAGTTTTTTGATACCATAATCCTATTCCATGTTGTCCCTGCTTCTCTTCGCCCAAATACCACATTGTAAATTCTCTTTTATTAATATGTCCATTTCCTCCCCATCTTATTTCCTGCAACGCCAACAACTCTACCTCATATCTTTCCATTTCCTTCGCAACCTGTATCATTTTCCCCGGGGTCAGCATTGTTCTAATATTCCACATGCCTACTTTTATTATATCTTTCTTCTTTTTCCTTTTCTTATTTTGTCTTTCCTCATGTTTTTTATTATTAATTATTAAGCTTTTATTTTGTATTTTCCTTTCTCGTTTCCCTATTCGTAGCCTGGGTTGTTATCGGAGTTCCTTTGTTCTTGTTTTTTTTGTTAATAGTTTTTTGAAGGGCCCACTAGTTTTTTTTTGTTGCGTTAGAGTTCCTTGCTTCTTATCCCATACACATACTTTATTATTTACAATCAGTTTTTGGTACCCTATTTTGACTTTATTTCCCGTTGTACGTTCTTTGGCTGCATCTTTTATTGCTGCTTGTATTTTTCTCTCCTTTATTGTCAGGTCACTCTGGATAAATATTTTAGTATTTTTTAGTTTTCCTTTGCATTTCATTACCTGCAGTTTCTGTTCCAAGGATTCTAACTTGGCTACTATTATCTTATTTTCTTCTATTTTTCCTATTCTTGCTATTTTGAGGATTTTTACGTTTACGCCTTGGTTATTCAGTACAAACTCTTCCACTTTTTCCCACTGAACAACTTCCTTCATATTTTTCACTTAAATTATTATGTTGTTTCTTTTTTTTCTCACATTCTTGCCCTTCGATTTTTTCTTCAAATTTCTCAATTCTGTCTCGCATTGCCTGCTTGTCCCTTTCCCATTTCTCTTCTTTTTTCTGGAATTCCTCCTTTAGCTTCTTAATTTCTTCATGATTCCTCTGTAGCTCCTGTTTTAATTCATTTTCAGTTTTATGTAATGCCTTTTCAAATATTTCCTGGATCTTTAGCAAATCTTCTGGCTTCATTTCTTCTTGTGTTTGTCCTTCTTTCGAGTGTGCTTGCTTGTCCTCTTTTTCTTTCTGGTTTTTGCCTTTTGTTGCATTTATACTTGTTTTTTTTGGTGGTCTGTGATACTATAGTCTCTTCACCACTGTCTTCTGTTTCCTCTCGCCTACGTTTCAGATATTTTTCTATCGTATTAATACTGCTTGCTCCGTCTCTCTGAGCTCTACTCATTTAGTGTATTCTTCTAAATATGACCACGTTGCTTTCCAACCAGCTGCTGACCTTCCTTTGACAGCCTATCACACCTAACCTTTGTTCATTTAATCTACCTTATTTACACCTTGTTTCCTTTCCTGCTCTGATCTTTTACTTTTTTATGCACTCAATTATTAGTTATTTACACTTTTCTTTAGATTTCTGTTTTTAAAAGTCACTCGAATTTGATATTTAAACTACTTTAATTGACACTCAATTTCACACACCTTACTTCTCCACTGCTGCCAAATCAAATAGCCAGGGAACATGATTATGAATCCAAATTATAGGAAAAAAATAATTTTCAGACTCGTTTCAAGGTAGTTGCGAATATTTTTTACTGTTACATACAGCGTGTCTCACAAACTGAAAGACATACCCAAATTAACATCGGAAAATTATTGTGTAGGCATCGAGGTACATGATTGGTCAGAAATGACAAACGTTAAATTAATTTCAGATTGTTTCCATTTCTGACTAATTGCATACTCCGATGCATACACAGCAATAGTATAATTGTATCTCTCTATTTTTTATTGTTCATTGTCACTAACATTCATCTGCCTTAAATCTTCCACTTCCTCGTTCCATCTCTTTTGTGGTCTCCCTTAGCAACCTTTGTTCTGCCGATCTTGTTACACGACCCATCCATCAATCTTTGGGCTTTTACTATTCCTATAATGCTTCGTTTCTTATACAGTTCTTTGATCTCCTGATTTGTTCTCCTTTTCCACACGTTATTAATTTTCTTTCCACCATAAATCCTATTTCTATTTCTTTTTTTCTTAGATGTACACTGTCGAGCCCTCACTAACAAATACAACGTCAGGCAGAATGAAGTATCCACTTTCAAAGTTAATTCATTTCATAATATCGTGTGTTCCAAAAAAAAAAACCATTTAGGGTAGGCCTTGGAGGGAAGATTACAAATTTTAGTCATGTCTTAACTTCAGTCTATAGGTGAATGTCAGATTGTATTTTATTTATGAAAACATCTGTCACTGTGACAGGAAAAAGTTTACACTGCATTAAGATGGCATTTACACAACAAGGAGTGTAATAATCATGACGGTCAATAAAAATTGTTTTTGTTAAGCGTTTTGTATATTTTTAGGAAAATAGTTCAAAGTCAAGATGTAATTTAGTTCTGTCTGACTTGTGGTAGTTCATTTGCTTCAATGGGTATATATTGTAATGATAGCCCTACTAAATAAAAAGGCTTTCTAAATAAAAAATAATAATTAGAGCGTATCACCACAAATTACAATAAAATAGTTTTAATCAAGAATTTTTGTTTAATCTCAGGGATTATTAAAATGATGTAATTAATTAATATTTGCAAAATAAACGGTTTATTGCTCTTTCAATTTTATTCATTTGCAATCAAATAAAATAAAGCTCCGGTCTAGCATGAGAATAACTCTTTTTCAAAGGGCTAGGTTCAACAACTTGTATTACAATTACTTTCGAGTAGAGCTTATTAACATGTATGGCAATTGCTCAAATTCGTATTTTACAGCTTTAACCTTCAAATTTACTATAATCACAAAGATGATCTGCTCGTATAAAAATTGCGTAATTTTAATTCAAACACCAAAAAATGGCAAAATCCACATCAGGTAAATACAACGCAAATAATATGACGTAATTTCCGGCTAACCTGGTTTTGTTTCAGTGACATAGGGACGCCGAGATCTGCATTTGTTTAACTTCCTGCCAAAACGGTCCAAATCCCACAATCAAAGGACGCTACCTCGATAAAACCTCCCTGGGACGAATATGGGAACTGGGGCCTGCTTCTACACCTCTTACAAAGTCTAATCTTATTCTCCTTAGCATAGAATTTCGGCTTAGACCGCGTAGTATTTGTACGCGGTCTAAGCCGAAATTCTATGCTAAGGAGAATAATTCGAGTAACCGCGAAAGCCTCAAACAGTACATAAGTCTAATCTTCTCCAATTGCTTCCTTGTGAAATTTACCTTGCAAGAGCAGCTCCGTAGGCTAGATCACAAATCAAACGACGCCACGGCAATTATAAAATCTGGATGTAGGGCTCGATAAAGGATTTCCCAATATGCAGTACGCACAATTCTTGCTGGCCAATGCTTCCAACTATTCGAAAACTTGCCCGAAAAACTGGCCTCGCTGTAGAACGCACCTGGTCAATTCTTGCAGAGCTTCTCCCTCTTCACTGGGATGTTATAAGTCGATGACACTTGGTAGGTAAATATTAAAAAAACACTTTTTGGATCACATAGAACACTTTTATATTTGAAAACTTACATTAAACGGTGAGCACCTCTTGCACACAGCACAATTTTTACAAAGCTTGTTTTTCAATAATGTAGCAATTGAATATCTCGTTTCCTAGCAACTAAGTTTTACAATTGGTTTATGGAATAAGTTTTGATATAATGTTTTTACTTAGGAACTAAACTGTCTTTTTCTTGGAAATTGTCAATCGTCGCACTTTATTCGGCTTTTAATCACTTTAGTTTTTAAATGCACTGCTTCACAAGTTTATAATTAGCATGTCACTCTTGTTTGCGTCCTTTAATAGGTTACCTTATCATTGCTCTTTGCAATCTTTAGTTTGCTTTGCACCATTTCTTTACCCGTCAGCCGTCTTGCCGTTTGCTGGCTTCAAAAACTTTTACTCATAACGCTCATATAATTTTTCCAACTCCACAAACTATTTCTGTATCATGTTATATTCACATTATTGAATTGACGTTACCAAATCAAATCTGCCAGCTACACAAATTAAGGTGTGCTTGCCATTCCGAACATCAGTTACAAATAAAACGTTAAACTTAACCCTTTTGATTCTGCCTTATCTAATGCTAACCTTTCTCTATCAAATTATAGTTACTGTTGCTTATATTTAGATTTTTAAATTTTATTTTTTTGTTTAAAAAAGTGGCAAAGTAGATAAAATACTGTATGATACCTCGTTTATAAGGCATTTTGTCGCACTTACTCCTTACTCCTTACCCCTACCTGTGCCTGCTACAAAATGCTTCTTATAAAACTCGTATCATAAAATACTATTATTTATCTTCATCTTCATATTCTGGTTAAATTCTCCCCATGGTTACGTATTTTTTGTAAGTCGAGGTACATTGAAAAGCCTAGACCAATCTGATCATAAACGATTATGGACAATTGTAAATAACAAAGTAGATAAAATAGCTGCAAGATTAATGTCAACTTGTAACTATATAGTATTATAAACTACAAACTTACATAAACTAAAAAATGCACAAATCCATATTTGCAACGTTCAAGGCCCCAAATCCAAAACTCTTTTAACCCGATCCTTATCCTGCTGAAGCACCGGCTTGCCTCCCTTTTTGTCACATCCCAAGATTTTGCTCTCATTAAGGCGATACTGTTCATAAATCTCGTCCAAGGTTCTGTCCGCATCCAAAACTAGCACTGGAGTATCATTTACGCTGGGATCATCAGACATGAGCCACTTTTCGTGACTATCATGCAGCTCTTTCAGGTATTCGAAAGGAACACTGGATTCTTCTGGTCGATGGCGAGCTTTCATTCTACTGTAGACGACTTCTGGGGTGCTTCGTAAGTATACTGCAACACAATTAAATAGTTTTCGAATAATTTTATTTTATTTTGCACTCAGCCAACAGCCGTTAGGCCAATTATAGGCGTCGCTGTACATTTTACTTTCAACCCCACTAACGACTGTCATGATGTTATTATGACTTCCGGGACCAACTATTTTCGTGGCAGCCGTACCACGAGGTGCCGGGAGAAACAGCCGTGGAACTCCCATCCAAGTTCTGACCAGAGAGAGCGTTGCTTAACTCTACTGATCGTACGTGGACGCTTGTTCAAGCTACACCACCCGGACCTAATGGAGAACTAATAGTGCTTGATTCTTACCAATTAAATCCACAGTAAGGTCGCAGTTCCTTTTTGCCCACTTGTACCATTCATTCACGATGGCATAATCTGCACTATGCAAAATCCCACTGTTGTGTGCCTGTTCAACGAAGCAATATCTATTGTTCTGAACTGACCGTTCAAACATCTGCACTGTGGTGGAAGAACTCTCCGGAGGCGATGTTTGTATTTTAAGCCTCGTTAGCTGCACGTACATTTGGAAAGTATTGTACCATTTGTTTATGTCTGTATAAAGCAGATCTAAGAGATTGTGGCCGTTTACATTTCGCCACCAGTCTATTGGTTCCTACAAAAGAATTGAATATAAAAAACTGCTATGTTTGTATTTTTTTATAGTTCGTACAGCATAAGTTTCAATCCCGGCAAATTTAGAAAAGTAACTTAGAAGAGTTGACTTCCCAGCCCCAATGTTGCCTTCAACCGTGACCCGAAACGGCCTATTAGTGGGTGTTGAGATATTGGTAAGTTCCCCTTGCGGTGAAAGCCCCACAAACGTTGACCTTTTGGTAGGTGAGCCCTTTTCAGGGGTGACGATGGGCCTACTCTCCCCACTAGCTGTTACAATATAGCCCTCCATTTCTCCCAAAGTGGATATTTTCTTGTGGAACGCTCTAAAAGTGGCAATTGTGTATTTAGTTTCAATTTACGCCTCCTCGTAGAATTAGAACAGTATGCATTGGAAAGTTGACTGATTAGGTATTCTGAATGTTGTTTAACCTGAATAAATATTTATTGTTATAACAATTGAATGTAGGTGCATTATGTTCTACTTTAAAAGTTCAAAACAGGTGAAAGTGAGTATTCTTAATATGTCATTTTTTATTCTAACACTTGCATAATATACCAGTTACATGAAATTTCTTTATATAAAAATTGTAGGTACAATGATGGTGCATACTACTAAAATATTTTTAATTATACAGGGTGGCTCAAACTTGTATCGACAACATCTTCTTTGTAACGCAATTTGCAACTGTGGCTCAATTTCACATATGTAATCATAAATCCCAAATAATTAAATTTAATACTATTCAAAAATGGACGACCTCTGTTTATAAAACCATACCAAATAAAAGTTCTAGAAATAAAATCTAATTTTCAAATTACCTCTTTTCTGAAGATTGAGTAGAATTATATAGTCTGGCCCAAACTGTGCAGTTAATGCTTTTTAGTGTTTTTCATATTATCACGATTTATCTTTTCTTCCCATTAAAATAAATACAAATAATAAATGTAAACAGGCTTCTATCTTTACCAATCCAGAAATAGTTTCGGCCAGGAAAGAAATAAATTGTCTTGGAAATATTTCGAAACTGAACTTGCAAAATAATGATCTATTGGCTCAATTTAAACACAAAAAATCTTAAAATTAAAGAAAGAAATTTTGGAGTCTGATAATAAACGGAGAACAATATAGAGAATAAAAAAAGGTGTAAACAATAACAATAGCAACGGAGTGTCAAGTGTAATTTCCCCAGAATCTCACAATGACTACTTTGTACATTTAGCCAACGATTTCTTATAAAATATTCCCTCATCAAAGTACACACACGTTTAAATAAAGAAATTACCAATAACTAATGAACAATCACTCTTCTTATATGCTGTTGAGGAATCTGAGATACCGATATTATAAAGGCATTAAAGAAGTCAAATTCACTAGACCTTTATAATGAATCGGTTTGTATGTACAAAGACAATGTTTTATGTTTATCTGCCGCGATAGCTCATAGTAAACACGGGCATATTTGCTAATAAATTGAAACAAGCCAAAATTATACCTTTACATAAATCGGGTGAAATTTATGATAGATGAAATTATAGACCCATTGCACGTCTCCCCATTTTGGCCAAAATTATAGAAAAAATTTATTGCAGTTCGAATTCGAAATTTCTTTGAAACCAACCATATCTGTACGAACAGACAGGAGCTGTGCTGAATCATTGGAAAATAAAAATCTTCTTTTGCACTATTTCTTGATTTAAACAAGGCATCTGTGTGTCAAAAAGCATTTAGCTCGATAAACTCGAGTATTACGATTGCAGGGGAGTAACTCTAAAACTAATGCCATTCTACTTAACTGACAGATCTCAATTTGTATTTTGCAAAGGTCAGTGTAGTCAGATGTCTTCAATTTAACATGGCGTCCCACAAGGAAGTGTATTGGGACCTTTGTTATTTTTAATCTATGTTAACAACTTGCCTAATGCCATCCCAGTTTTCACAACTTTATTTGTAGACAATACAACCTTTGCAAACCGCATAAAAGATTAAACTCTTGGTTCAAGGCAAATAAACTTTGTTTGAACCAAAATAAAACTACCACTTTACTATTAATTTTTAAATAAACAAAATATCTGTGAAACCGTAAAATTTGTAGGCCTACCAATCTTTCAATTAAGTTATCAAAAACGATCTATGTACGTAATTAGACAAATAAAAAATTGAGTAAGCTTAGATGCTGCCATTATTGCACACCATGCATTATTTCACAGTATGATGACGTACAGTCTGATAAACTGAGTTACCTCTACACATATTAAAAAAAAAATTATTGTACAAAAAAGAGCCTTGAGAGCGTTGACGGGGGCAAGTCAGTTAGACAGCTGTAAACCATTGTAAAAAATTTTAACATATTAATGCTACCATCAGCAATACTGTATTGCAATCTATTACACATAAAAAACATATATGGTGATTATATAAAAAACGGCGATGCCCATGGTTACGACACCCACAATCGAGGTGATATGCAGGTTTCGCAGCAGAGATTAACATCCACTAAACGAAATAGTTTCGGAATAGAATTGTTTAATTTGCTCCATAATACTCTCAAAAGGGCCCCAACAAAAAAACTTTAAAGTTAAGCTTAAAAACATCTTCTGGCTAATGTCTGCTATGAACTTTCCAATTTCAGATTTGATGAAAATTAAGACTACCTTGTTTTATTGACTAGAATATTTTGTTGTTACTGTATTTCTCTGTATATAACTGTTTTATTTGCGTATATGCATTGTATATTTTAAATTTTAAAGTGAATTGTGACATATCTAAGCACCACAGTGTATATTATGATGAATAAAAATACTACTACTACTACTTTTTTTTAAATAAAATGCTCTATAAATACAGGGTGGTCCACTTTTTTGTAGCAGGACTTTAACAGTAGACAGAAAAACTTATTTCAAGGCGAAAATTTCATATGAACATAGGCCCTGAAACTCTTAGTTTTCAAGATACAGGGCGTTCAAATTTTCGAAAAAATATCATTTTTTCTATACAGTACCCCAACCAGCTGAGATAATTCAACTAAATTTGGTGTGCAACTCGAGCCTAAATGCTACTACATTCCATGACAATATCAAGGTCCTCGATCGACCAGTGTCGGAGATGTGGGGTTTTCGCGACCAATAAATTAAAAAATTTACTAGTACGACCCTGTTGAAAATCGAAATTGGTTTTTTTTTCAAAAAAAGCGTTTAATTCTCTACAAAAAAATGTCTCTTCACATTTCCCCATATCTCCCACGGTTGCTTAGCAATTTTCAATAGTTTGGTCAAATTCATGTTTTTTTATTCAAAATAAACTCTACTAGTTTTGGGGTAGAATATTATAATTAAATAAGTTACATTCCTTATTACTTATTATTGAACATTGAAAACAGGTTTTCAAATATGGGAAACATTTATTTAATTAAACTTATTTAATTACAATATTCTACCCCAAACCTGTCGAGTTTATTTTGAATAAAAAAACATGAATTTGACCAAACTATTGAAAATTGCTAAGCAACCGTGGGAGATATGGGGAAATGTGAAGAGACATTTTTTGTAGAGAATTAAACGCTTTTTTTGAAAAAAAAACAATTTCGATTTTCAACAGGGTCGTACTAGTAAATTTTTTAATTTATTGGTCGCGAAAACCCCACATCTCCGACACTGGTCGATCGAGGACCTTGATATTGTCATGGAATGTAGTAGCATTTAGGCTCGAGTTGCACACCAAATTTAGTTGAATTATCTCAGCTGGTTGGGGTACTGTATAGAAAAAATGATATTTTTTCGAAAATTTGAACGCCCTGTATCTTTAAAACTAAGAGTTTCAGGGCCTATGTTCATATGAAATTTTCGCCTTGAAATAAGTTTTTCTGTCTACTATTAAAGTCCTGCTACAAAAAAGTGGACCACCCTGTATATAGCTCAAAATATTTAACCTTAATATAAACATATATGGGTCTCACGTTTACTGCTGCATAAGTAACAGCAACAAGTAGAATAGTGCACTTTTTGAACAACATAAGGCTCGGTTAAGTCAAGTTTCTTTTTTTGACTAATTTCAAATTTTGGTCAATTATATGTACTACACTGCACACTGCACACTATCAGTAGGGGTGTTCGATATCACAAACTAGGTATCGAATAACGAATAAAATTAAATATCAAATATTATTCGATATATCGAAATTCGAATAACGATCGAATTATTCGAATAAATAGTTATTCAAATAACTTATTTATTCAAATAACTTATTTATTCAAATAACTAATTTATTCGAATAACTTATTAGGATAACTAATTTATTCGAATAATTTATTGCAATAACTTATTCGAATAATCAGTTTATTCGAACAACTAACATAATCAAATAACTAATTTATTGAATAACTAAGTTATTGGAATAACTATTCAATTATTCGAAAGTTATAAACTATTGCTCTACACTCCATTTTATATTATTTTAGGTTTAGACAAGTTATTGAATATTCACAAAATGAATTAACAAAAAAAAGATTTCTGAGCAATAAAAAGTCTGCAAATCGTGATACTTAAAATTAAGTAGGGCAAACACTTTGTTTACAAGAAGCAGAAAAAACGTTCCACCCATAGACATTATTTTATTGGAGAACATTTTTACAATTTCCTGAAGGAGAAAAAACTTTGAAATCAATACGCAAGTTCGAATCAGTATTTTTGATTTAGATCAATAAACAACATTCAATTACGCAGACACAGAGGTGAAATTTTTATTCATGGCCAAAAAAATTAATTCTTCGGCGTGTTCCAACGTTAGCGATGCTCGGAAGTCGACAACTATAGATCCACCACAACTAACAACCCTTTCAGAACACTTGTACCTCTCGCATACATACATAGCGGCTAGCTAAATATGCTAATCGAGGAAAAGTGGAAGTTTGCAGTTTCCACCATTGCAAAAGGCTTCCATCGATTAACAGTCATCAAGTTTTTCATATTTCTCAAATTCCAGCTTACAAATTTTTATTCGAATAAATTTTAACCGAATAAATTTTTTTATTCGAATATATTTTTATCAGAATAATTATTTATTCGATAATTCCAATAAATTAAATTGAATAATTATTTATTCGATAATTCCAATAAATTTATTCGATAATTCGAATAACTTTTGTTTTAATATCGTTATCCGATATATCGAATTATTCGATATTTTATTCGAATTATCGATACAAATGCACAGACCTAACTATCAGCCTACAGCAATCAAAAATAAGTTCATTCGAAATCATAGTAGGCCTGGTTTTATCGAATAAATAATTACTAAAATTATTACAGACAGCTATGAATCACAAAAATAGTCGAAATCAAAATTTTAATTAAAAAACTAAATGTACTATAGTGTAAAGTTACTAATCCAGATTGCTCATAGTCTGAATTCTTCCATAATTCAGACATTGCTTAATTATCCTTTATCTAATAGACGTGTCTG
Organism: Agriotes lineatus; assembly: GCA_940337035.1. Classification (NCBI taxonomy): domain Eukaryota; kingdom Metazoa; phylum Arthropoda; class Insecta; order Coleoptera; family Elateridae; genus Agriotes; species Agriotes lineatus. The sequence continues at coordinate 85,534 of CALNHX010005938.1, read as the reverse complement.
TCCGGGACGCTGTTTTGTCTGTCTAGGACGCTGTTTCAGCAGCCAAACCGTAAGAGACAGAGAAAAAAGTTATTAAATGAGACATTTGTCTCACTGGTTGCTAGTATGTAATAATAAATTAACACTTAAGTATTAGCTTTAGGATTAACATGTTCTAACAGCCATCCATTAAGTTGGATGCACAGTTCATATCGTTTTTGCATATTTGTGGCCATATCTTATATTATAAGAGCTGATGCCGCTGGCCGTCCGACCGTAAGCACTGGCGCGTGCGCACATGTCGACTGCGCACAAGTGGCGACACAGCAAGCATTTGTATTGTTAACGCTGGCAGGGCCGGACGTCGGCTGATTACCAGCATAAGCAAGCATTTTTATTGTTAACCGTTTCTTTACGCTGGCAGGGCCAGACGTAGGCTGGCCAAGGCGTTCTAGTTTGAAAATAGAAGCTGTTGCATCTGTCGTATCGCTTCTGTAATTTTCGTGAAGCTTTACCTTTTCCTTGGTGTAGCACACTTCCAGTTCTTCTAAATTTGATTATAATGTTTAGTACAATAGCACTACTTTGTGCCTGTTTATTGAAATGCTCCGAAAATGGTTCGCGGACGAATTTAATGCTTGGACCATTTTGTGTACCCAAACCGTATGAGCGAAACTAGTGCTCCACTGAAAAGACTTTTTCTTCAGTAGATAACATTATTTACAAACTTGCAAACATATAAGTACGAATAACCAAAACCAAACGTCAATGTTTATGTCAAATAACAGTGTCAATTGTTACGAGGTTTAAGCAAAAGTAGGCCTACAGTTTCACTACTGTAAATTAATAGCCATACTGTATAAGGGGGAGGTAAGAACAAAGCAGAAAACAGCAATTTCAACTAAAACCATAAATTTTCAATTTATTTCTTAGTAAATTGTAGTTCGTTAAGGGACAAAAAGTAGAGCCTAAGTAAAACGTGTTTTTATAGTTGTAAAAAACCAAAGTTTTCCCTTGTAATTTTAGCAGTTTATTTTTATCACTTGTGTCCATGACAGCCTCCAAATGTTGTTTTAATCAAGATAGTATTTTAAAGACGCAATTTAAACTCTCAATGTATGCCAGTGTAAATGTCATATTCGTTGCGTACTGACTAGTGATACATAATGAACCAATTGAGAAATACAGTAATCGCTCGATTATGTGAAGTTGCGCATACAACGGAGATATTTGCTAAATGAGTGTACAGTTTAAAATCGGTTTATTGTATTTATTAACTTGAATACATTTTATAAATGAACACTAATACGTATAAAAATGTATAAAAACGAATTCATTTTCCTTTATAATGTAGCGTGCCAAGGTGCAATTCTATATCAACTGAAACTTGACATTAAGCGCAGTTCCAAATTTGTAAACGTCAGTGCTATCTAAAACGTGAGTAACGAATGATCTATAAACGTCAGTGCGACATATGCGAACAAAAATGTGATTTGTGTCGCCATCAAACAATGCAGACTAACTTGTCAAAAACGTCAAAGTATAAATTCTAAAAACAGCACGATGGATGTCACATGCGTAGGAGCACCCAATGACAAAAGGAAGGGTTACATACATATCCTTGTGACCCAAATTCCAGGCAGACAGCAATGACCAACCCTGGCCACAATAGAGTCATCAATTCTTGAATATGAAAGAAGCCCATGCAATTTTATTATCGGAGGTAGCATCCCAAACTTGTCTGTCACAATAGAGTGAAGGGTGCTATTGTATCCGAAGGAATGGACAGGGTTCCTTCCATTCAAACAGTGGTTATATAAACTGGAGTAGCCTAGTTTTCGACATCAGTCGTCCCAGATCAGTGCGATCGCCTCAAGTATTTGTATTTTGTATTTGCATTTGTGTAATATTACGGAATGTGTACGTGTGTATATTTGTTTATTTCTTTAAATTAAAAATAAAGGAAGGTTATTGTTTTCCATAAACGTGTGTATTTTACTGAACTAAATTCTACAGTAAAAATTGCTACGCATCAAATAAATTGGTAAATAGTAACCAAAATAGGGTAGCTAGTTAGTTTTGGTTGAATTTTATTTCCTTGTGCGTTTTTTTGAATTTATAATGTACAGTTTTGGTTGGACAGATATATGAATTGTTCATTTAATCGAGTATTTTGTCCACTGAATGACTACTGTAGTCCACAAAATATATTTCGGACTCATGATTTTGCTCGGACAATTTTTAACTCAGGATCTATTGTTTTTTTTTGCAACTTCCTTTGACAAACTTCCTAACCTTCAGCTAGGAAAATTTGATCAGGTTAGTTTGTTTCTTGACGTTGCCAAAATGAAAAACATTCGTAAAAAAATTACCGGAAAAACCATTCGCCCTTAATACACAACAACTTTTCTCACATCTGGTTGTAGTTGTCGAATCATAAATCTTTCGTCAAAGCAGAGAGCGTACTTTAAATTTGCTCAACTGGAAAATGTCCATTTTCATCCAATAACAGTGTTTGGATTAGTATTGTAGCAACTAATCATTCATTTATACTATGGTAAAAATATAATTATCTATGCTCGGGATATAAATGTCACTTATCCCATTCATTTTGAATGAGGCTTCATTATCTCACAAATTTTCTACTTGTCAGAACGATAATGACAAACGTCGGACGGCTATCGCCTCGTTGTTAAAATTTCACACGTGTATCTTAATAATGCTTTTATCCCAATTGTATTGTAAATATCTATTAAGTCCTTCTTGCATATCGAAAAAAATGCGGCATCTCTGTTTCTGATATACTAGGAAGACATTGTTTTTTATTTCTAGAATTTGCCAAATCAAGGATTATTCGAGCTTACATTATTCGTAAAATTTAATTGTTCAACACTTAAACATTGCTGCCTTAAAGCAAAATTGACTGGAACAAACTGCATAAAAGCCTTTCCCCTAACGGGCTCGGGTTTTTAATGGGTAATTAATGACAATTTGTTCTCATCAATTTTGTTAGGCAACAATGTTTTTATAAAGAAACAAATTTTACCGATAAAAATATATAGTCGTATGAGTTTACTGTTGTAAATAGCGAGAAACAGCGAGCAATAATAACAATAGAAAACAGTGTAATGTAGTGACTAATTACTATTGTAAATCAAGAAGCTGTTTCACTTTGGATTCATAAAGTAGTTAATTACGTTCAACTTAGAGTCGGTCCTAAAACCCTTACACAATTCTTTGTCTGAGGTAAAACCCGAAGCTCCAGCCCCCACAGCCCCTAAACTTGCACATTTATTTTGCAAGTGGACAGCTAAATTCTTAGAAGTGACAACAATCGCCTCTCCAAATATAGTTTGATAATTAAAAATAGAACAATATTTGCTTTATTTGCTAGCACTACCAGCCCTGCCCTCTTTGAGGGCCAGCTGCAGTCCGTAGCAGAGTCTTAAGTCAGAGATTTGTCCTCGCCACTAAAGGCACGCTATTAAAGTGAATAAATTTCTCAATACAAAAGACGTGTTGTTGCGCTGTTCTGTTGACCAACGCTCCATTTTGACAACTGTGAACAATTGTAACAAACTCTCCAAGGCCTACTCTTTTAGTTAAAAATGTTGCCATAATGAACAGTTGACTAGTTTTTCTATTACTAATAACATAAAATAAGTAATAAATTTTGCCGAACCTTGTATATCTGTACTCTTGAAATGTAATTGACATATTGTGATGGTCTTAGGCCCACGACCCGATTCTGCTAGCAGTACAACTTAAGAAACAAGTCAATAAGCACAGAGTTGGGTGTTTTATGTAACTGCAATACTAAGCTTAAATTTCAATCAGTAAATGCATTGGAAACGAGATGCCAGTATTAATAATTGAATAGAGTAAAGAAATCGAAGGGCAAAGCTTGTTTTTCACAGGGTTGAAGTTGACGTTCAAATTAATTAAATATTAGGTTTGTGCAGAATGAATGGCCGAACCGAAAGAAATGAATAGTCACAAAAAGGTTTGCTATGTGCATGTTAATGAAGCGTAGATTTCAATATAGCTAAGGAGGGAAAATTGTGATCAATCCAAAAAAGGTATAGGAAGCAAGAAGAAAATAATAATACGTTGCAAAGAGCAAATAAGAAGTCAGGCAGAAAGATAGGAAATAGCAATTGTAAAAAGTAGACAGAAGGACATAAAAAAAGCAAGTGAAAAGCAGACAGAAGGACAGGGAAAAGCAATTATTAAGAAATAAACTCTATAAAATAATCAGTGCAATTAACGCGAGTGAAATAGAGCAGAGTAACTAATAAAACGTGTTTGTGGCGCAGAGACCTTTTAAAATTAAGAAATTGGTGAATATTTTAGTAATAAGAAATTTGTAAATATAATTTTTAATCAAATCCATTTCCATAATGTATTTAATTTGATCAAAACCAATTCCCGGTGCCTTGGTAACCATAGTAATAGATTAGATTTTGTTTTTAATAACAGATATAAAGGAGAACAAATAAATAATTAAATTAAACTTGACATGTAGTTTTGTGCTCCACTTCAACTAAAGTTTTTATATAATAAATTAAAATATTCCGAGCTCAAAAGTGTGTCATTGTGTTGACCAAATGTTGAAGTTTATGTGGAAACGTTTATGGGATTTACCGCAACATAAAATTAAATTTTCACCGAGAACACCTCCGAATACCATTGCCAGCCAATCACATCAGGATTCCGATATTGAATTCCGGCCAAAAATTGGGTCCAAAGCCAGGGATTTCTACTGCGACGCATCAGGCAGGAGTGTAGAAAACCGACCAACAGCAAAAACACCAGAGGAAGATACCAGCTGGGGCTCCTTTCCGAACATTGCGTAGAACACACCAAATTTTAAGGTACTGTTTTAACCTAAAAGTATCGGTGTCAGAATCGAGAAATTTGTGTGAATACGAGACCAGTCCTTGCTTATCAAGATTATTTTAAAGTCAACAATGCTGACTGCACGATACGAACCATTTTTTAGGTTTTGACATATTGCATACAATAACTACTGTGTATTGGAACTAATTTAGGTGTACAGTGGCACAACAGATCAAGTAAAAATTACAATTTATTAGGAATTCACCCCTAGGAATAGAGTTAATTGTTCTACTGAGCTAGCGTTTTGATAATAAATTGCAGATAAATAAAATACTTAAAGGGCATACTACCATTTATTTTGGATCAAGTAAATAAAAATACAAGACAGCATATTTTAATCAGTCTAAATTAATTTTATAAACAACCCCAAAAGCGAATCAATAAACAAATACGGTAATAATATCGTTACAATCAGATTTAGAAGTTAGTCTTGACACAAAATGTTTAAATGCTTTCAATGTCAGTAATAGTGACAAATCTAAAGATTTATAGAAATTAACCTTAATATTTAGAAATTTATATATGAAGTGTAATCTAAAAACCTCAAAATGTCTAAATTTTTATTATCGATAATAATAATTTATCACTGTTATGATTTCAAAATAATTGAGTAATATTGCTAATTAAACGCTGCAGAAAAATTGCTTTTACAAGATAAGAGCGTTTAATTTTGATGTATTTTTAATCAGTACCTATCAAATTTATGATATCACAAGCGTAGAAAACCTTGTAATTCCAATTATAAAACAAAGTGGATAACGGACAAAGACTAAACAAGTGAACAATTACTCATAAACTTTTTTTGAAATATTGCATGGCAATAATATCATATTTAGAGAAAGACAACATTATTTTTATTAAAAAACTGTGTTTTTCCTTTCACAAACTGATCATGTTTCTTAAAAAATATTTCTTGTTAAACTGAACTACCCCTTTTCGTGATACCTTCCAAAACTGAACCATGTAATGTACACTCATATAACTTTTAGACTCAGTCATATGCAAATTCTCCGAATGATAAATTAAAGTTACCTTAATTACGTCAAATTACCTCAGTGTAATTAAAGCATATTTGAAAAATTATCACTGACAGGATTAGATCAAGTCTTGAATACAGAGTGTTTCACGTAACTCTCCGAGATCTACGCCAAATGTACGCAACCCAATATTCAATAGTCTCAGAAAGCTAGATACTGTTCATTTATCATATTTTTGGAAACCCCTGACGTTAATAACTGTCAAATTGATAAAATAATTTGTGGTCGTAAACATGGTGCATAGAATACAAGGTGTAACATTCCACAGAATGGATGCATTGTGGGTGGAGTCTCAAACTTAACCAATAAGAAATGGGACCACAAATGGCACGAATGGTGGTAGTACTGAAGTGTATTGTTGAAGATGCTGTCTATGTCAAATTCGAGGTTAGGTTTAGGAATACACTTAATTCAAAGCAATTGTACCAAGAATGTATTCAAACAATGAAAGAGTGGATATGATCTTAATTTACAGTGAGAGCTGAGAAAATGCATCAGAAGCCGTACGATTGTACAGACATCGTTATCCTGAGCGTAGGCACCCAACTGATAAGACGTTCAAACAACTTGAAAATGAGTTAAGGGAGAATTGGCCAAAGCAAAAAAGACGTAGCGATACCACAACTACAAACGTAAAAAATGAAATCCAGGTATTAGAAAGAGTAGAGGATAACCCTCATTTAACCAACGTCAAAACTGGCATCAGTCTGTTGTCAGTATGACGAATTCTAAAAGAAAATAAACTTCATCCTTACCATGTGACCCTAGTGCAAGAATTAAAGAAAACTAATTATGCACGACGTATTAATTTTTGCAATTTTATGGAAAACAAAATGACACAGGAAGACGATTTCTTAAGATTTGTAATGTTTAGCAACGAGGCAAAATTTTGCAACAACGGATCAGTAAACCGCCACAATTGCCATTATTACGCTTTAGAAAATCCACGCTGGTTACGACAAAGCCATTTTCAAGGAGTCATTTCTATTAACGTATGGTGCAGCAGATAATTTTATTGTTGGTCCCTATTTTTTTGAAAATAACTTGACGAATAATCGTTACTTAGATTCCCTACAAAATATTTTACCAACACTTTTGGAAAAGATTCCTTTAGAAATTAGAGGCCGAATGTGGTTGCAGCAGGGTGGCGCTTCCCCCCACTATGCACGAAACGTACAGGCTTATTTAAACCACCAATTTGGACTACAGTGGATAGGACGGGGCGGTATTAATGCATGGGCGGTATTAATGCATGGCCGGCTCGTAGCTCGGATCTTACTCCGCTAGATTTCTTTTTATGGGAAACTCTTAAAAGTAAAGTGTATGAAACCCCATTTCACGACATAGAGGTGTTGAAAGAAAGAATACTTGCAGCTTGCAGAGAACAACAGAACAACAAAGTTCGTTTATCCTTTAAACATTTGCTTCATTAAATTTGTTTTAAATTACATACTTGGCTCCATTTTTTTTTGTTTCTAAATTAAGTTTTCGCTTTGATGCAATTCTATTCTAAAACGCTCATCAAATCATGTAGGTACTTATTATTCTAGTGTTAGTGATAAATTTTCTAATGACTTTACATTTGTAAAGGATGTCCAAATAGGACAAAAGTTAAAAATTATTCATTTCTATGAATCCAGTCGTCAATGAATAAAGTATTACTAGTTGCGCTTTAAGTTCGTCAGGATCGGAAAGTTACATGAAACCCTGTATAACATGTGGCGCAAAATGTGTGCCTTAATAAAAAATAAATGGATATTTTGACAAATGACATGTCATCGCGATCGTGACAATTATATAACAGAAAAATGCGAAATACATGACGATAAATAATGGAGCGCTATACTTCTCAAGAATGCAATGATTTTGCAAAACAATTCACATCTGGTTCTAGCACAATGAGAATTTCGGCGAAGATGTCCCAACCATCAGGCACCGACTGCTTCCGGACTACTTTCTCTGGGACTATTTGAAATCGTTAGTTTCTGTAAAGAAGCCACTGACTCTGGAGGTCTTGAAGAATAATATGTAGCAAGAAATAGACCACATAACCTCAAAAGTTTTGGAAATTTGATTTAACGCAGGATGACATTTGGCCAACATCATTTTCTGCACGTGATGTAATGAAAATTGAAAGCCCAAATAAAAATATAAAACAAAAGTGAGGTATTTTAATGTATTTCAGGAGTTCTAGACAATTCAAATTAGGTCATACATAGAAATTTCATTCTCTCCATTTATTTGAAAGTTACATATACAGGGTGTTAGGAAAGTCAATACCATAAATTGTAGGGATGAAAGAATGACAAAAATGTAGTTGAAAAGTCAAGAAACATTTTTTGATTAGGTGCAGGTATTCTTCGGGAATTAATGTTAAAAACGGTGCTGAAAATTTTTAGAACTGCTGAAATAATGAGCATCCCTTAACATTGTTTAAGTTTTGATTATCCTCTGTTACTAAGCAATTATGCACTGTATGATTTAAACGCTTAACAAATCAAATAAACATTAACAAATCAAATAAACAAAAACGAAATTATTACATTAAAAATGAAAATTATTTACAGTAAATGCTCAAAGTGTGAGCCATTTGCTCTAATGCAAGCTTCGACCCTGCGTGACATAGACCCTCGTACTCTTTCAAATACTCCCAGCTTGTGACAACAGCACACTAAATTCCAAAAACGGATTGTATGAATATGCATTCCAGCAGTACAAAAAATGTATGGTAACACTTTTTAACATTGAGTTGTGAAAAATCTGTACATCTAATCCAAAATTATCTAAGGAACTTTTGATTCCATTATTATTTATTACCTTGCAGCATGAATACTTATTTTTTTAATAAAAAAATAATAGTAGTTTGTATACCAAGGCACTGAAGTTTAGCTTTTTATAATGAATGTGGTGTCAGTTGCAGAGGCCGGTAGGGCCAACGCAAATAAACCACATGAGGGATACAAAAAAACTTCAGTGCCGAGGGGTACATTATAACTTTTTTGAAATCGAGAAATCACGAACACCATTTTAACCAACTTTTGTAGACTATGTTGATGTCGGTTGGCGTTTACCTATCGCCCTGCCAGGTTCAAATTTTAGTTGTTTTTAATAATTTCGAACCACCACAATCTTTGTACTACTAATAAATAGTTGCACATAATAATATTATCATGAAACTTTTATTGTTATTGACCTGCAGACTAGAAAAAAGGTAATAAATACGTAAAATCAATACAAATTCTTCTAATAGCATAAAAAATACTTTTTACTTGATTTGCATTCTTTTTTACAGTAACCTGCCTATGTGCCTGGAAAATAATTTTAAAACAACTATTACACCTATTAGTAGGTGTATTTGTCTTCATTGCCTACACAGAAAGCATACTTTCCACGCCTACTTCCTACACCAACTTCTTTAGATGCTTTTTGTTTGGCCTGCCGCAAACCTCTATCGCCATAAGGATTATTTTATTAGAATTAATTCTTTTTGTTTATTATTTTACACAGTTATTATACTCCAAAAGATAAGAAAATATTGTTTTTTTACTTCTTTCAATCAAACACCAACAAATTGCTCAATATATACACAATATACAAAGTCTAAATTACTTTTTCTAACACCACCCAGTATTTCTACAATGGCAATACGATGGTTATTCACACATAACTAGAAATAAAAATAGTGCTTCTTGGGAAAGCAACCGGTAACTAAACCGCCAACAATGGAATGCGAAAGGCGGAAACCCGGTCTCAAGTGACCCGAGGGGATTGCTTATGTCAGGTATACGAAGTCATGTTTCCACAAAATTTATTCTAAAGCGTCTTCATAACAGCTTCAAGGACTACGCAAACACCTAAAGCGGTATTTTAGAAAAAGTTGGAATGATTAAAAAAAAAAAGTTTGCGCCACTTCAGACCAGGTTTCCGCCACTTCAGACCCGGTTTCCGCATTCTGAGGGTAGATAGACAGATAAATAGATGTTGGTTTATTCATCCTTTCGATATTTACAAAAACAGATATTGTTATTAACAAACAGATTTAACATATCTTGAACAAAGATTTTTAAACTGATACAAATTAGAAGCCTGTTTAGTTTCGTTCAGCATTTCATTACATAATTTGAGTCTATTATAGAATAAGCTTTTTTGAGAACATGATTTTGCTGTTAAGAAAAAACTAAAGTCATTTACAAATCTAGTATGATAAATATGAATATCCTTATTATATACTATAAATTAAGTCATATAACTAGGCAGTTTATTATTAATAGTTTTAAAAATTAAAACTAGCGTATTAAAATAAATACTTTACTTAATGTTAAGCCACTGTAAGGTTTCCAATAATAAAGAAACAGATGTTTGTTTATTGCAAGATAAAACAATGTATACATCATTTGTACATTAATGTATAGTATAAATAATAAAGTCCCCAAAATTGTTCCCTGGGGGACACCTAAAGCTACTTCTTTTGGTCCTGATTCTTCATTTTCAAATTTAGTAATTTGCTGTCACTTACATAAATAACTCTCAAACCACTTTAATGCTGTACCCTGAATTTTTTCCAAAGAATAAATGTCTATCGATAGTTTCAAAAGCTCCTTTCAGATCGAGAAAAAGTGCAACGACCTTTTTGCCTAGCTCAATATCGCCTTTCCAGTTCGCTGACACTAAATTTAGGGCCGTTTCACATGAATGATTTTTGCGAAAACCAGACTGAGCATTAATTAGTATTTTATTTCTCTCTAGATAACTTTCTAGCTGTTCTTTGGCTATTTGCTCTAAAATCTTTTCAAACGCAGGCAACATATTAATCGGTCTAAACTCTGAACACTTTTTTGTTCCAACTACTACTTTTGGAATTGGATAAAGGAATAACAAGTAATGCCATTAAAATGATCATTTAAACACTTGGATTCTCCCAACAGACCATAAAACTAACTTTAGAAAATAAAAATTCAGTCATTGATACAAGAAATAATAAAGACAAAATACAAGAAATGCAGGAATAAATGAATCCTAGTATAAAATGATCAAATTTAAAAAAAAAACAAAAACCAATACACAAATCCCTTATACATAATTACTTTAAATGTTCAAATATTTCTCCTCTTGTCTGGATATTAAAGCTGTAGGTGCAATAACTACTCAAAGTTGTAATTTTAAACATTTTGATTTTTTAAATTAAACATTGTATTTCCCTTTTCACAGAAAAACAGAAGAATGTTGCCAATTACTAGATTTTTTAATTGCACTAAATAATGGTACTGTACCTCACAACATCATTGATGACATAGAATTCAATGAAAAATTAGTTTTAAGCTAGACGACTTGTACTAAAATTCCTATAATATTAATCTTTCATAAGAGTTGAGACAACGAAAGAATCGAATGCAATTGGTTGTGATCCACTTTCGTCTAAAATTGTGGTAGATTTAAGACCCAGTTACTATCGAAACCATAACCAATGGTGTCACACTTGACAAATTTTTATTTGTCTGTAGGTCTAACATTGATTTATGCAAGTGTACCTATTAGTTTGCACAGTTCTTGAAATAGCACGCATATTCTGAAGAGTTGTAGATAGGAATATAAAATTTACTTAGATAATAAATTTTATAGTTTTTGAAATGACGGGCTCTTGCATTTTTGGCTGAAAAAGTAGATCCTAACAGGGCTTTATATCTATTAAGACAAGTCTCCGAAAATGAAAATCAAAGAGCCGCATGCCAGCATGGCACAAAACTTTAAGCAGAATAACCTGGGCACCCTTAAGCAGAGCCCGAATGCAGTGCGAAATCCATTTTGATCAGAATCAGTGGGAAAATGCGTGTAGGTGGCAAAACAAAATTAAAATCCAATGCTGTAGCTACTTTTTTTAAGGTGTCTTAACTCGTATCAATGATTACTTATATAGGAGTAGTAGTACCTATCGGTGTAGTGTTTGTAAATAGTGATGTGAGCTTGAAAAGTTTCATGAAAAGTTTCAGTGAAAAGTTTCAAATTTTCTGAAACTTCAAATTTATAAGTTTCACATGTTTCAAAAATTTCCAAAAGTTTCATAAGTTTCATAAGTTTCAAAAGTTTCTTATAAGTTTCAAGTCAGTATTACAGATTGCTAGTGAAGTCAAAACAAAGCAACCTAAAATACATGAAATTGATGATGATGAAGAAGAAGAACTTAGATTTACAGACTCGGAAGAGTCGGATGCTTCTCTATCTCAAGATGAGGAATCAATGAAAGACTATACGTTAAATATGGCAGAAGTTAGTAGTGACGAGGTAACAACTGATGACTATGGTTACACTGAATTAGAAAATAATGAATAAAAATAGGTTTAAATAGTAAATACTAATTTTACTTATATATGTTATTTTTAAAAACTGTGTCTTGTAATTTCATAATTTCTAACCCCTTTTAAGTAAAATTAATGTTCTGTTTAATTATTATATATTGGTATTACTGTATTAGATACTTTAAAATGCTGAAAGCTACTTAAATGTACAGGAATTCTAAAAGTTTCACAAGTTTCATAAGTTTCAAGGTTTTCATGAAACTTTTCATGAAACTTTTCAAAATTATAAGTTTCATGAAACTTAACATCACTATTTGTAAATGCTTTATAATTTACCAATTTTTGACAGCGTCAAACTGACAAGTAATTAAATTCATCTAGGTGAAACATACTAAGAAAGACCACTCTGGCCTCGGACGCTATAATTCATTTTTGGATCAATAATGGCAGCTGATGTTAGCGTTGTCTCAACTCTTATCTAAGTATTATATGGGAACTCTAATTTGAACGAGCTACAGCTGTTCTATTTATGTCGAAGAGAAAGAAATTTAAATAGGTATTAGTGTAGGAATATCTTAAAAATTAATATTATGGAATACCATATCACTGATTTAATGCTAGCGATAAGAATTATGAGCAGTCAAGTCGATTTAATATACAGACAGATCAATAAAAAAACCAATTAGGGCAGGCTGTTATATGTGTTATACGTTTGGCAGTACTGAAGTCAGTCTATGTCAAATTCGATATTTGCAGGTTAAGTTATATGTCAGTCTGTGTCAAACAACAAACAAAACCTAACCTACTAATCTCAAATTTGACATAGACTGACAATACACTTCAGTACTGCCGAACGTATAACACATATCACAGCCTGCCCTAATTGCTATTTTTATTGATCTGTCTGTACTGCACATACGATTTGTTAACATTACAACAATTCCAGACCAGGAATACTCTTAGACCCATGACTGTTTCCAATAAAAACTTGGAACAAAATGTGACTCAACCTATGTTCTTCATTAACACACCAACATTTCACAGCCCACCCAATGTTAAGTAAACGGCGAAATATTTAACAAACAAAAAAAGCAAATGTACACAGTCTTGTAAGCTTAACAGGTTAAAGATCAACTGCTATCTACACATTTGTAATTTCATGGCACTTATGAAGGCCAAGCTGACATAGTATACACAATGTGCTCCTGGCTAAACTTATTTAGAAAAAAACTGGACCATGTGGTGACTATACATATCTACACTGGTCTCATGCTATGATTTCTTAAGAAATGACCCGACCATAATGAAAGCAACACAGACTGTGAAGTTTATCTACAGCGCCAAGAAGCTAACTTTGTCACGAGTTTGACTAAGTCATAGAGTAGTCTACAGAATAATTTTTTTAATTATTTCAGTATTGAAGATGTTAGAAATACTTAATGTGGTTGATGTTATCTATAAATTATAATAATTATCACTACTCAGCCCAATACTTTCATCTTATCAAGTTGTACTTACGTTGTTTAGAATGTATAGGTTTTGATTAGTATAAATATGTCATAGTTTTTTTAAATGTGTCTTCGGCGATTTTTTTACAATAGAATAAAATTTGTTAACCTGCAATACCTGTTTAAAATAATATTGTTAATAAGGTGATGACTACGTGTGGTGCTAGTATGACCAATTTAATTAAATTGTTCAACTCCAATTAAAGTACTAATTTCTTTCAATTACTATCATCTTTACTTTCACTAAATTACTCTTCATATGTTTGTATTACCTATTCTTATGGAATAATACAAGCGTAATGAATTATTCAATCAGTACGACAAAAAAAAACTCTTATATTTTGTAGAAATCTCAAAATCAGACCTCTCACTTGTTTCTCCATAGTAACTGTGCATTATTAAAATAGTCACCTATGATAAGCAATCTAATCATAATCAGTTGTATTGTAATGGTACTTTATCCCCTCATGCATCAACTAAACATATTAGTATAGGTACCGTAGTCTATCTGCTAACTACATGTACAAATAACTGACTTTGGGAATATTTGTTAGTGACACTCGAAAATCAAAGTTGATCAAGTTACCACAATTTGCAAAAATATCTTTGAGGACGATTATTGAACAGAAGAAAAATGTGGACGTCTAACAAAGATGTTCTGCACTTACCTGTGTCTAAAGGTAATGCTTTGAAAATTCAATAACTTCTTGATTTCAAATTCTTACTTGTGCATTTTTTTTTCAGTTATTTATATTATCTATCACTTTTATGGGTTAAATTTTCAGGGGTAATATAATCAGTAGTATGCCTATTATCGATAATTTTTTGATGAACATTATGAGTTATAATCCCAAAGCTGAAAATACAACGAGTTGTATTTTCATACATTAGGATTATAACGAAATGATATTATTAAAAAATTACAGATTATTAGACATACTACACATACATGGAACGTAATACTATTTTATTACCTGAGTATCAACGCTAATGATCAATGTATGGCCGAAATACACTTTTTTGTAGCTTTTTATGCTTAAAATGCACCTTCTAACCTCGAAAAATCAACTGACATTTCTAAATTCGTTCATTTGACACGTGAAACAAAACCAAGTTAGCTCATACCAAATCGAAAATCGTGAGTCGCTATATTGTCAATATGGTAGAAGTTCTTATTGGCCAATGTCTTAAATTTAAGGGATTATATTCTCAGGGTTATAACTGACTAAATATTGCCATGAATTTGTTACGTACAACTCTATTAAAGTTTGAAATAATGTTGATTATCTATCAACCATAAAAACCTATAACTTTTAGTCATTCTTTTGGCAGAAGCCAAAATAATGAACTATTTTACCTGATATTAACTTGTACGACTTTAACTTGTTTTATCTACAGTGTAATAGCAAGTCATTAATATCATCATAATGGTGAGTTTACTATTCTTTATCTTTACAAATATGTCAACTTAAACGTGGTTGCACAAAAACAATTATTTTAAAAAATGTATTTGTTGTTTAAACTACTGCCAATCTATAAAAAATATTCGTGAGATACAATCTGATGTTTGCAGATCCGTGAATATAATTTTATGCCACATTTACAAAACGAAAACTATCCTATAACATAAAATCGTTGCTCTCTTTCTTTATTTGTTTCTTTCTATCTTTCTATGTTTGTTCGCTATCTCCTCCGAAGATACTGGACCGATTAAGTTGTACGATGGCTTAAAAGTTTGCTAATTTTTAGACTTAGATTGTAGGCCGGTTTTTATTTTCAAAAAAAGTACGAAACAGTTTTAATTTAATTAAATCCTCTAAGCAGCGGAACGAAGCGCCTGTCGCCGTGAGCTACGGTGTAACAGCTCCTGTCGCTGTGTGCTATTAGCTAGGGGTGAATACCTATGTTCATATATCATCATAGCGGCGCATTATCGAAACAACCCAGATTGGTCCTGGGGTAGAGTGCTAGCCTGCGACGCGGGCGGCCCAGGTTCGATTCCCGGCCGATGCATCCTTTTTTTTAAATTTATATAAATGAATCTCTCGTAAATTAGCGAACCAAAGCGTAGTTCGAGTGACTCACTAGTTAATGTTATATTAGTGCAGAAAGTAATTAAGCAAAGCTACTGTAGTTTACTTTTTTATCCTCAAACACATTTATTCATTCATGCTTTCAAATTGCCAACCCTTAAATCAACCTTGGCAAAATATAAAATCTAACTATGACATTCTGGAGCCCACAAAGTTGCAACCTCATCTTTAAAATTATATACAATGTGTCCCACTTCATCACCATATTTTCTACATTATTAAGCATAATGATTTGAAATGTTGGCGACTTATACATGCCCCAACAGCAAGTTCAGTTACCTATGCAGATAGTTTCGACCTTTGCATAATGCCAGCCTATCACGATCCCAAACACATATGTATTCGTACCGCGGTACGATTCCAATAAGTAGGAAAGTAAATCTCTAAGACAAAAACAGGTTATTTACTATATCGACGTAGAACATAAATCGTTACATATAGTATCAGAAACTAGTAGTATGTTTTAATAACATAAATATTTATATAACACATATGAATTCGTCCTGTAATTTTATGAAACAAAATAGTCTTGAAATTATAGCTCAAAACTGTGTTACGTCCCCTTTAGCAGCAATAACAACTTGAATTTGTTTCGCAATGGTGTTAAGAAGTTCAGATATAAAATTATCTGTTTCACACTTTCAACACATTATCTCATTAAACGAAACCAGTGTTAAACAAACAGTATACGTTCTTGGCATCAATACAACGTATTACAAGTAGAGACTACAATTTTAATACGTATGTTCGGATAATGAACACTTCAGTAGGTATAACAGTATGCGCAGTACGAATACATGTGTTTGGGCGTGTATAATCAATTAAAAATATTGATTAAAAATAAGAACTTTCCAGAACTCATCCTAGTGATCAAGGTAAGCCAAATTCGATTTCAAAACCTTATTCAGCATAACCAAAAATCAACATAAAAATACTAGTTTGAAAAAGAAATTAAGAGATGTAATTTTAAAAAGATAAAATTGCTATTTATGATACGAGTGCAAGAAACATGAAAATTATGAAACGAAGCCGGCACAGGTGACTGTTTCTGCAGCTGGTAGTTGTCAAAGTTAGTTATCAAAGGCAATTATTATAATTAAGGATTGACTGATTCGGGTTTTTTGGCCGATACGCAGATATATCGGGCGATCTATTCTCATTGCTCTTTCCCACTACTTTTTTACTACTTGGATGCACGGAGAAGGGGGGGGGGGGGTAATCCCCTAAATACAAACTCATGCCTAGGTTTGTTTATGCAGGTGTCTTCTTGTCATTTCGTTTTAATAACGCAGTTTAATAACACAATCATTTTTACTTGTGGCGTATTATAGTTAGGTACGTATTGTTAACAATTTCTGATAATGCAAGATCTTGAAATGGCATCGCCTGATCGAATGTTTTTGCTGATGCAGAAGGTAGGCGAAGCTGAAAGATATTTCGCTGAATGGTGCAACACACTTGATCGAGTGCCTAATATTTTTACATAATAATTTGCAAAAAATTAAAACCCGCAAGATTAGGAGTCCATAAATTACAGCAAGTTTACGTGTCCGAGTTGATGTATGCATGCAGATGACTTAGTAATATTTGTGAACACTGAAACAGATTTACAAAAGAATGTGCTAATATGGAATCAAGAACTAAGAAAGAATAAAATGAATATTAATATTGAAAAATCAGAAACCATGGTAATAAGTAGTGATGGGCATAACCGGACAATTTTCATAACCGAATTATTTGCATTCGAATCATATTAATAACCGATTGATTATTTGAATAATCATTCGAATCAATTTTGGCTCTCGATTCGTTTCGATTAAGTCAGCCGGTTTGCCGGTTGGCGGTTCACAGTCATCTGCATCGGCATCATAACTTGCAGATAGCAGAGGAACTCAGTTAATAGTTAATTATAATAATTGTATAAATGATTTTTATTTGATTTCTAAGGAGTTTAAACCATTGAGAATAGCTATATCAATACTAATCATAAAGAAATTATAAATATGCGAATACAAAGTATCTATTGAATATATTTTTAGTTCCTAAAATTGTCTACTAGCCACCGTTCCCTTTTCGCTTGCACATCATACCGGTATATTTTAGAATCCATAATTTATCTACGTTCAGCCTTCCGCGGTTCTAAGGATGCACATTTAATATTTTAAACATCGAAATCCACTTCTTGTCCCAACTGCTCCGTTATTAAAAATTAAATATAAATCTTTTACGATATTGGAAAATCTTATTTCGCTTTCTGTTTATCCCTTATTAGGCATAATCAACCACGTTTCGAAGCAAAAATTTAGGCCGTTATAAATTAATACCAACACAGCTTCGGCAAATCTCATACTCAGCAGAACGTTATCTTTAATAGGAACGGCCCCATACATTTAACTCGTCGACTGGGAGTCTCAAATGTCTTAATAATATCAACAAGCAGCGGCGAGCCTCACTTGGGTCAATCAAGTACATACGTAGAAAAGGTTATATGAGTTATGAATGACGTATTATTTACAGAATTTCGATCACTCGCAGGTCGCTGAGATGCGGCACGTAGTACGTATCAGGATGAGGTTATTTTTCATAATACTTGGAACGAAAACAGAGTTACACAGGTTATTTCAATAACCGGATAACCGGTTATTTTTGATTCGAATAAGCCCATCACTAGTAATTAGTAAAGACGAGGAAAAACTGGAAGTAATATTAAATAATATGAAATTGAAACAAGTTGACGACTTTAAATATTTGGGTTCAGTATTAAATGCCAGTAGAGTATCAAATGCCTCTAAATTAGTTTACGCATTGAACAAAGTGTTCATAAGAAAGAAAGAGGTAAGCAGTACCACAAAGGCCAACATCTTTAAAACTGTATACATCCCTGTATTAACTTACGGAAGTGAGACGTGGGCCCTAAGTGACAGAGACAAGAGCAGAATACAAGCAAGCAAAATGCGCTATCTTAGAGCAGCAGCTGGTGTATCAAGAAAAGACTGTATCAATAATAATGTAATTTCTGAGTGGTTTAATGTTAAATAAGTGCTTTCGGGTATTGAAACGCGACAACTAAAGTGGTTCGGTCACATGGTGCATATGAGTGAGAACAGAAAAGTTAAAGTTATATGGAAGACTGGAATTGATAAAAAAAGAAAAAGAGGCCGGCCAAATAGAACATGCAATAGTGAAATAGCTAAGACTCTACAAGGAAAGGGAACTGATTGGAGACAAGCCGAGAGGATGGCTGCTGACCGTCGTGTGTGGAGACATCACTGCCGCGACACCTCTACACCGTAAGCTATAAGAGTGTGTGATGTGAATTTGCAAAAATTTTATTTTCAATATTAGTTAGTAGTTACATTTATTTTTTATATTATATTGTTCATTTCTTATAATAAATATTAAAATATGAAATATTGAAAGGAAAGACCGATACCGATATATCCCTAATTAGGTTGATATGACCGATATGCCGATACCGATCATCGGTATCGGCCGATCCCTAATTATAATAGTACACCTGTTACTTTATTCATTACATAATGCTTAATTATTTAAAATACACTTTACCTCTAATGAAAGAAGTAACTAGGATAACTTTATAACCTCACTTCCAGTTTAAAATAAGTAAATACTTTTAGCACCCTGATTTATAATCTGGCATTTTTAGTTTGACAAGCAATTCGTAAAAAACCTACTTTTAGTAGGCATCGTAGAAAAACATATTTAGGCCTTAGGGGTTGAGCGTATAGCACCTGTAGAATTAAGACATGCAAGACGTTGCACATGTCGCAGTTTGCTGGCTGCCGTAGCCTGTCCGACCCTGGGCTACCAGACAAATGCTCCATAACATAGCATGAGTCTAATCACGGCAGTATACAGCCACAAGGTAATTCGGGAGGAGAGTCCCTTGAATTTACCCAGAGAACGGCTACACTGCCAGAATGCCACGCATGCTTTTTTAATCACTTATACCGAATAATCTATTATAACCAAGTCAATTATAACCAGATACTTTTTGTTGCATTCCCTACATTCCTTCCAAAACAGTTAACTACAGTCGATGGTTTAATATAAGCGAGTCAATAATGAGAGAGTTCTAGTGTCTTATCAAATATAGCAATTAACATTTCAAATATGATATTTATATGAAAAAACCGCTCAATCGGCAGCCAAATATTTCTTTCTTTTGTAGAGAAATTTAAAGTCAGCAATCAGAATCCATGAAATGTAAGTTCAACTTTGCAACTTGCCTAACAAAAACTTAAATATTAGAACACCACAAAGAAATGTTGCCCGAACTGCAATACAAAAATAGCATTTTTAATATTGTTGCAGTTCTATATTATTGTAACGACCTTGGGATCAGGCCATTGCAAACATATGACTCAGCGTCCCGAGTATTCGAGAACGACCTAAGGGGGGGGGGGGCAGTGTCACGACCTTGAGCCGGTTCACGGTCGGACGGATGAGTCACACCCTTCGAGAAACAACCTTGGTGACTCGCGCGCGAACACGTCAGCGTTGCGGGAAGGATCGAGCAAGGTCTCGACGCTTCCGGAATGACTCACCCGGCGCATATATAAATACGCGAAAAGAAAATAAGAGGACAGTCGAAGTCGAAGTAGAAGTCCTAGTGCCGACTCCAGCTTGGAAGAAGCTGCCATATAAATAAACCCGTGTGTACGTAAATCTAGCGAGATAAAGAACGCGTGTATAACAAATAAATATAGCCATATAAATCATTAATGTTGAAATCGCGTGTAAATAAATAAAGTATATCTGTTGTTAGAAATAGTCCTGTTAGTTTATAAATAATGTGTGTTCCGCCTTAATAGTTCTTGTGTTGTGTAAATAGATTAAGATAAATCGTAACTAAATGCTTAAAACAGAAGCGGCGTATAATTTTTAATAGCCCCAGAAAGTAAAAACGTAACATTATATACCATTCTTCACAAAGCACGCGATACAACTTTTAATTGCAAAGCACGGTTTATTTATTAATATTTGCAGGTCCTTTTGTACCAGGATGCATGGATGTAATGATCGATTATTCAGAATCAGGCCTCTTTATGCGAATGTATTATCCAACTAAAGTAAAGCGAGAAGAGGTGTGTATTTTTCATAGCACCTACAATTTCTACCTTTACCTAACATAATTTTGCAAAACAAATACTACTAGTACTTACAAGATTTGTAGCATCTGCATAGTTCAGAATTATTTATAAAAGTTGCACCATTTCAGGCAGATCACAAGCAATGGCCGACGTGGTTTCCCGATGACAATTATCTAGTAGGAATAGCAAAAGCGCTCTATGCTATACCGCAAGGGCTTCGTTTGGTGAGATGGTGGTATTCAGGTAAAAAAAAAAACAAGGTTCCTACTCATTTGTTCAATATTTAAATAAACAGGAGACAAAATGCACATACCAGCCTTGTATGGCGAGAAGGTAAATACGGACAAAAAACTCAAATGTATAATTCTCTCACATGGGTATGTGAGCAATCGGTTTCTCTATAGCATTATATGCAACGACTTAGCCGCTCAGGGATACTTGACAGTCGTTATTGAGCATAGGTAAAGTATCACAGATATTAACATACTTTAACTAAGTTATAACTATTTTACAGAGATAGATCAGCTTCCTATACTTATTATTATGAATCAAAAGAGGCTGCAGAAGTGGATAACAGAACTGTTATAGACGTAAAACCACTTATTAGAATTGGCGGTGGGCATTATGAGGAAAGAAATAAACAAGTAAGTCTACTGCTATTTCAGTAATCACGTAATATTTGAGTTTTTATCTTTTAGGTGCGTAAAAGAGTAGATGAGTGTTGTCAACTACTGGATTTCTTAATTAAACTAAATAATGGCACTGTACCTCACAATGTTATTGACGACATAAAAACTAATGGAAAAGTTAGTTTTAAACTGCAAGACTTAGTCGGTCAACTGGATTTCGACAGTTTGACAATGGCTGGACATTCGTTTGGAGGCGCTACAGCTCTTTTAGCTATGTCAAAAAGAACGGAATTTAAGTAGGTATTGCAAATGCATCGTAATAATAAATCATATTGCAGCAACATACAAATCTAAAAATAATTTATTTTTGTTTTACAAGTCATTTGCTAAATCAGTGACCTTTACTCGAGTGATAAGAAATATCCTGTCATGTCTGCTTATGCAAATTTCTAAATGACTAACATCTACACCAATTCCAGACAAGGAATACTCCTAGACCCGTGGATGTTTCCAATAAAAGATGAAGAAAACTTGGAAAAAAATGTAACTCAACCCCTGCTCTTCATCAACACACAAACATTCCATAATTTACCCAATGTCAACCAAATGGGGCAATACCTCTCAAACGAGCACAGAGAGATGTACACACTTTTGTAAGCCTATAACTTATTTTAGAATCACCTACGAGTCTATCTGCTTGTAATTCCAGACATACCACACATGAACACCAGACTGACACAGTGTTCACACTGGGTTCTTGGCTAAACTGGTTTATGAAAAAATTAGACCCCCTGGTGGCCTTAAGAATCAACAATGCTCTCATGCTGCGTTTTCTTAAGAAGCATACAGGCCATACTGACAGCATCGACGATTTTGAACTGTATCTACAAGAGGAAAATGTTAACATCGTCCACGGCTTAACAAAGCCTTGGGGTCGGAATTCATAATACCATTATAATTATTAAATTGATTCCCAATGTTTCAAAATATCATTGTATGTAATTAGTTATTGTTAAGATTAAAATCAACTCAGAAGTATTCTATTAATTTTTTTTTCTAACTTTTTAAATGTGATTCAATTTAAAACCAAATGTTCAGAAATTTACATAAAATTGATAAATTTAATTGTACTACTTGATGGAGTTTAGCAGTTTAGTATAAATGCCAACAGGTAGCACTCTTTTTTCAGTTTCAATCAATTTCTGTTATAAACAAATGTTATCAGCAGTAGCTAAACATAAGGATATCTCAGAAATAATCAGAGCTACATTATCAAAAGCTTCTTCCAAGAAATGTGCTTCGAACTTTTCTTCAGAAGATGAGAAAAACAATAACGCACCAGCAACACCTTCGTTTTATCAAAAGGTGAAAGATAAACGGTATGGATGAAGTGTGACAGGTGGAGCCTCAAATGGACAACCCTCAATAAAAGGTCCTTCGTCAAGCAAACCAACATTAGAAACTTCCAACCAATGCCAACTGTTAATTGAAGATAACAAATGGAGAACCCAGCAAAGAAGAATCAAAAGCACAGCTCATTTTTTTCCCAGCATATCTAATATTTCTTCCATGACTTAGGAAGTTAAAAGTGATATGATAATGCAACATGACTTACAGTGCTATTCACTAACTTACTTCGTTATCTAAACGATTTTCGTTAGGAACGAATTCGTACAGGAGGGTCATCCGATTTCCGTTATAATTCGTATTCAGTACGGGAGCCTCAACGAATTCGGTAACAATTCGTTCGTAAACAGTCCGTAACGAAAGAGGAAATGTTTTTAACTAGAATAGTACAGGTAAAGCAACGCGTCTTAAATCCGATCATCTAGTGGTCAGCTTTATAAGTAGTTGTGACGTGCAATCTGTCTCTTTCATATTTATAAGTAGATGTATATCTATTGCATTTTAACTACCGTTGCTACAAATATTCTGCTTGGCGGCGGCAACTTTAAATAAAATACGATCAGTCTCAAACGTTTTTGGTTGTGTGTGAAATGGTTATTTAACCAACAAGTGTGTTAATAAAGGTGATTAATAATCGAGAGATTTTAACGCGTGAGCGAGTGGAGCGAGCGAACGCGTTAATGAGCGAGATTATTAATCACCGATTAACATACGAGTTGGTTACAAGACTTTTCCGTCAATCGTACGTTTATTAAAATCCATCAAAAATATTTATTAGTTTTGACATTTCAGATACATTTGACATTTAGTACGTATGGTTGCCGATGCCGGAGCAATTTTGCGGCAATTAAAATACTTGGCGGTTGGAAATCCACCTCTGTTGCCGAAGGATACATTGAGAACTCGATAGGTATAAAAGACAAACTGCCACAAAAATATTGAGCGAAGCGTTTTCTAATGTAAATATTTATATTAATAAATCCACGGAATAATTTAACCTTTAGTTTTGACATTTCAGATACATTTGACGTTTAGTACGTATGGTTGCCTATATAAAATCATTGCGAAAACGGGTCTATTAATGCATGATTTTTTAGACAAAATCATGCATTAATGAGTCGATATATAAACGATTGACGGAAAATAGTATATACACCACGGTAGCGAATCGTCTTATAACCTTCGAGCTTTAGATACTTCGCGCTTCGCGCTCAGTATCTAATATGCGCTCAGGTTATAATACTGCGCTTCGCTACCTTGATGTATAATATACTATTTTAGACTACCACGTATGAAAGTAACATTATCGCGACAGCAGCCTACTACAGAAAGTTGACAATTTCATACACTATACCTGAATTTTTGAGCCCGTGCGTGCACGTCATAACATATTGATGACATCATCTCCTAGTATGTTTATATGATCCTTATACAGTCACTAAAAGTACGTTGTTTGACACAGACTGATGCAAAATATAACCTGCAAAATTTCGGATTTCACATAGCTTGGCAGTGCTACCAACAAGGTGAATATGTAATTTTTTATCGTCTAGACAATAAAATTGCATTTTAATGTGAAGTAAAAGGTAGATAAAATACAACTTTAACAGTTAGAATTTAATGAATATATTAAATTAATATTTTAAAGATGAAAGAAAAAACCACAACAGGAAAACTAAAGACAACATCATATTAATTTACATAATTACAATTAATGTAAAATTAAGTGACCAAACTACCTCAGAAAATCAGCACTTTGAAAACTTGAATGATGTAGCTTGTGTGAAATGAATTGGCGCACTTCAGGTATACGGATAAGGCGCATTTTCCTATAACTGATACTTTGCTTGCTCGCTGTATATGTTATTTATCTGTTGAGGCTACTTATAACAGGTACTCTGCAGGTATTTATGTAATTTTTCGGACCCAACTTAAAATCAATTAAAAATACAATTTTGCTCGATTTATTTTAGTAAAAACATTGTATTGAGTACCACATGAAATAACGAATAAATTGACTATAATAGCAAATAATTTACATATTTTTACAAAGAATAATAATTGGAATTGCGCAGTATTTTAACAACTAAATCAAATAAATCATTTCAGTATCATTTTAAAATAACTAAAACATTAAATTTTATAGACAACACAAATCCAATAAAGCAGATCATAAATGTAACTTAATACAGACACAAGTTTAGAGAGTGGAAAACAATAAACGCAAGTAGTTAAGAAAAACAATGAGTTAAAAATACAACATTAGTATGGTATTAAACAATTACTGGAATAGGACAGATATTTGCAACGTTTCAATCTTCAATATCTAGACACTTCTTCAGGCTAAACATAAATTTACATGTAATTAATGAATTTAATTTAAAAGAAGCTTTTAGATATTAAGAAGCAAAACATTGCTGTTTCTTTATTTCTCCATTAATTATACAATCTCCCATAGATTATTTGGCAATAAGTATTTTATAGGATTTGGTGTAAGCACTGATGATTAAGAGGTAACACGTGGGGCAGAATTCCAGCGAAATCTCCCGTTACATTATTTTAATATGTAATGTATGGGTTATGAAAAGAATATACTATTTGTCAAAAGTAATTTACAGTTACAGTTAAAATCTTGTAGGTAAATCAGATGGCTTAAAACGTTTAAGTCTTTTGGGTTTATTATTATCTTCCATAAGGTGCTGCACAGAATCGTTGAGGTGAACGGTCAGTCTGTCTTTGTATCTCGCACTAAAATTTTTAATTTCACTTTTCACTGTGGGAATTTGTAGATCACTTAAAATCATATTATTACCATGGCGCGTCAACGATCATTCTTAGTACTTTATTTTGGAACCGATAAAGCATTGCCAAATTGGAAGTAGCTGCAGTACCACACAGGGAGATCCCATAAGTCCATATTGGTTTAAGAACTATTTTGTAAATTAAGAGATTATTTTCCAATGATAGTTTAGATTTTCTACCGATGAGCCAGTATAACTTTTGGAGTTGAAGGCCGAGTTGCTTACGCTTGGTGAATATGTGGGTTCTCCAGGTTAGTCTCCAATCAATGTGTAGACCCAGATATTTGACTGCCCTCTGAGTGTGGTAGTTGGTGTCCATTGAGTGTTATTGGAGGGAAATTTTCTTTTTTCATAGTGAAGGTTACGTGTTGGAACTTAGCTTCGTTCACTTTGATTCGCCATTTGTTGGCCCACCATTGGATTTTGTTGAGATGAGCTTGGAGATACTTTGAGGCGGCTTGTGGATTGATGTGAGAGGCTAGAATGGCCATGTCGACTGCGTAGATCGCTGATGTCGTTAGACGCGATGTGGGTAGGTCAGCAGTGTATATTAAATATAAGATGGGACCCAATGCGCTGCCCTACGGTACGTCAGAGGAGATAGGGTGTAATGTTGTATTTTCGTATTTGTATTTTATCAAAAAGTGCTTGTTTGTTATGTATGAGCTCAGAAGTTCAAACATCTGGTAGGGTAGGTATTGTTTGAGCTTGTAGCATAAGCCTTGATGCCAAACTCGGTCGAAAGCTTGTTTGACATCCAAAAACACTGCAGAGCAGTATCTTTTTCCTTCCAAGTCTCTGTATATCTTGTCCGTTATTCTGTGCACCTGCTCCACGGTACCATGTTGTTTACGGAAACCAAATTGATGGTTAGGGATTAGTTCTTGGTCGTCTAAAATTGGCATTAATCTATTCAGAATCAATTTTTCAAGGACCTTTGACAGAATGGGAGTAGGCTTATGGGCCTGTATGATGTAATTTCCTTTGGTGGTTTACCAGGTTTCATAATCATGATTATTTGCGTTGTTTTCCATTGACTTGGGAAGTGCCGGATTCTGAGGATAGAATTATATAGATGTGTAAGGGCTTGTATAGCTTTAGTTGGTAATTGTTTGATAATTGTCCCAGCGATCAGGTCATATCCTGGAGATTTCTTTATGTTGATCTTTGGCATCTTCATTCGGGAGTTGACAAGGGAAGGGTGTAAACACTTTGGTGAGATATTCAGCAAAGGCATCGGCCTGTATTCCTTGATTTTAATGTTGACTAAGGAGTTTTTTTAGATGTTTGCTGGCCCTATTATACTCTCGTTTGTCGAGGTCCGATCTGGTAAGTTTCCATCGTTGCCTGAGGCGGCGTTTTTCGGCTATTTTGTCCTTTATGATGATAGGTGTATCAACTTACTATTTTGAACCATGGTGTATACAGTATACAGATTTGCAGGTCTGCGAAATAGAACAGACTGTTCGTATGCTTAAATTAAAAGCATTGGCAACTCTCTGTAACACCAAACCATTAGAAAGTTGGTCATTATATTACGAATTATTATATTACAGGTGTAAATTACTTACTTGTCTCACAGCAGTTAGCGGTATAAGTGCACCATCGTTGTCTCTTTCTCGTTCAAAATACCTTATCAAAGCGGCAACAAGCTCTTTTGACCTTCTGGGTAAGGCGGTCGACATTTTAGCTTAAAGATCCCTATACGTTTCCAGCAACTAAACTCTTCCCCAAAGTAAGTAATTTGTAGCAGCGGAAAAACAACAGTATAACTTGTTCCCAATGCTCCTTATGAAAACAACGGATTTTTAAAATGCAAACTAAACTATATGTCACTGTCAACACCTGTCAAAACCACTATAACAAATAAGTCGTTTTAAAAAGCGACATGCGTACGTGTTAATTCCCTGAGCAGAACTTGAAAACACAAAGTACCCCGACGTATTATAGTTTTTGCTATTGTTCATGGAAATGATGAAATATTAAAACAAAAAATGTACGGCTATAGCAATATATGAAGCTATATTATTAGCAAAAGCAATATTAATCATTATTTTATTGAAAAAAAGAGTAGTTTTATATTTTTCAAATGTTGGTACTGAAAACCTTACTAAAAGGCGGATTGATGACGTGCACGCACGGGCTCAAAAATTCAAGTATAGCACGATATTATATCGTGCTAGTCATATCGTAACGGCACAAAGTTATTCACATCTCGGCCTCATCACGGCCTGCTTAATTGTGTGACAAACGTCACTTTGACGTTTGTTACACAATTCAGCAGATCGTGATTCAAATAATCCAGACGCTTTTGCTTTATTCGTTGCTCTGCTTCCAACAAGCTCTAATTTTTTATAATTGTACCAATAATAATATAACGATCAATTTTGCAAACGAAATAAAAACAATTCTTAAAAACAGAATTTACTTTGAGTAGTCGTCTAAAAAATAGTGTTCATAACTCGCCCGAAAGTGCAAATATCTGTGCTCGTGTTTTAGATCCACTCGGGCTTCGCTTCGCTACGCTCTCGTTTCTCTAATCAACACTCGCACGATACTTGCTACTTTCGACGCTTGTCATGAAAATAACTATTCCCGATATGTACAACCGCGGCCATCCAAAAGTGAACGATATAGCCCAGTCAAATTGTCGAAAATACCTCGTCTATTTAACAAAAATACTACCTAAAAAGTGAAATAGTTATTTTTAGACGACCACATATGAAAGTAACATTATCGCGATAGCAGCCTACTACAGAAAGTTGACAATTTCATACACTAGCACGATATTATATCGTAGTATCATAACGGCACAAAGTTATTCAAATCACGGCCTGCTTAATTGTGTGACAAACGTCACTTTGACGTTTGTTACACGACAAACGTCACTTTGACGTTTGTCACACAATTCAGCAGATCGTGATTCAAATAATCCAGACGCTTTTGCTTTATTCGTTGCTCTGCTTTCAACAAGCTCTAATTTTTTATAATTGTACCAATAATAATATAAAAATCAATTTTGCAAACGAAATAAAAACAATTCTTAAAATTAAAATATACTCTGAGTGGTCGTCTAAAAAATTGTGTTCATAACTCACCCGAAAGTGCAAATATCTGTGCTCGTGTTTTTAGATCCACAAATAACTATTTCATAACAAGCGTCGAAAGTAGCAAATATCGTGCGAGTGTTGATTAGGCAACCAAGGGCGTAGCGCATCGAAGCCCGAGTGGATCTAAAACACGTGCACAGTGTAGAGGACTTTGAAATTTGAAAGGCAATGAGTGGGACGGCGTGCGATAGATATAATTGCGGCATAAGGTGTTAGAACGAGACAAAATAGTGTGTTTTCAGTCTTCTGTAAGGTTCTTGCCTAATAAGTAAGCGCCACCATCACAGTTTTCCTGTCCCCCACTGCCTAGTTTTATTACGCCCAGGAAATAAAAAAATGAGTGCGACAGTATAGCTGTCTAGTAAATTGATAAAACACGCTCATAATTTTTGGAATTTCTATTTCTTTTACCTCTGTTTTGGAAATAAGTTTAGCAGCAATTGCCTGAAGGCATACATTTTTTTAAACAGAAATGTAGATATTTAATCTCTGAAACCTTTTATAGTTCATGCTGTTTATTTAGTATTTCGCCACCATACAAAATTAAAATTATTAAAAGTCGAATGTTTCGAGGAACAATCTGTCCCCCTTACTAACAAATTAATTATTGAAATTCACTATTGTTAAGTAAAACATACACCGTTTCTTTAATTTTACGTCTAGTAGATATCGATTTTTTGATAAAAATCTTTTTGTTATGCCATTGTATTTTGTGGTTGTTATTCCAAGCATGTTCAGCAATTTTAGATTTTTTAATACTTTTTAATAAATTTGTTTTTTAATTCTAACTTCTAAAGATCTGGATATTTCGGCGACGTATTATTTCTAGCATCCATAGGGAATACTATATTGTAATGTAATGATTGACTGTAAAGGCTCCACGCGACGGTGCCTGTTTGTTATGAATGCCTTGATTTGTTAAGGTTATTTTAAATTAGAAATGAATGATTAGAGCAAATCACCACACAATTCTCAGATTAATCTATACTGTGTTCACTTTCGCCTGTCAGTAATGTAAGGCTAGTTAAAAGTGAAATGTATCCATTAATGTTTAAATAAATGGTTAAATTCCCCTCTTTATATTTTATTGAATTGCAATGTTTTATACTAGCTCACGGCAGAACACAAATACTCTTTTCTCAGGTGAGTTCAGAATTGGACTATATTCAAAATGTATCTTAATTTTAGGCTATTTGTCTGAAAGTAGCTCATGTGCTCGCTTTTAGTAGAAAATATTTGTAACCTCAACCTCTTTGCATAGCGATTATTTGTATGTTTTAATCGTGAAAATAGGCGAGGAAGCGCCTGGTAAATAATTTGAATATTCTGCTTAACATCAAAACCTCCACTTCATTGTTATAAATGACGCTAACAGTCACTTGTTACTGATGCTTCCGCTTCCGCTAAAACGCAGATTCTGATGACGCCGTCCAATTTGCGAAGCCCACGGAGTATTTGGACTCTTGGAAATGCGCTAGGCCTCTTCAGCAAGGTTTATTCTTGTATTTAAATAGCTTTCCTGAACGCCAACACTCGAATTACAGGCCGCTTCTACCTTTTTAAAATTAGCTGTACTCGCTCGAAGGCTGGTCGCAGATGACGCTGCCGGTTTTCTGCTTCTGGCTCCGCTTCCCTGGCCTCAGACGTTAAATGGGATGCTCTTGCACACTCTGCTGATGTCCTGGATTGCTGGCCGCTGGGTTTCAATGCTTAAATTGGTCGTAGACAAACTTCGGAAAATTCAGGTGATCGGCTGCCGTTCCCACTCGGATACGAATTGGACAAATTTATATTTATATTCTATAGAAAAAAGTGTTTTTTGCGTTAAATGCGGACACGGCGTTACTTCCTGTTGAGCCAAAGAAAGGGTTACAAAGGGTACTAGGCGCAATGTAAATGTGTGTTCGAGAAATTTTACAACTCCTTTTACGCTTGTGTTAATTAAGCACATACTTGTGTATTGCTTAGTAGATTCCGGCGCGGATTGTTCCCTGATAACCCAAAAAAATAGCTAAACAAGTTGAAGCTCATTGGACTCCGTGTCATGTCGCATTGCAGGAATTAGGATCGAGTAGTACTTTTACCTTGACGCGCACAATTTTGATTGTTTCTTGTGAGGATGTCACGCTGAAACTCAATTTTCATATCGTACCGAATGACGCTATATCTCACGATTGTGTGGTTTCTAATTCACCTGAGTTTGACATAGGATGTACTCTTCAGGGTGGTAAGCGTCAGTGCCTATTAGATCTACTTGACGCACATTTGGAAATGTTCACAAATAGCAATAAAGTTCGTAGTGTAACCTGCGGCGAAATGGCTATAAAGTTAACTTTTGACCGATTTGTTTCTTACCATCCATATCGCCCGTAGTAAAACGACAGCAAGTGCGAGAAATTGTGCCTCGTATTACCTGGTGGGTTTACTTACAAGATTTTTCTTTTACCTTGGAATATCGAAAAGGCAAAAGGCTGCCACATTTTGATTAGCTGAGTAGGAATCCTATAAAGGTTCATGTGGTTCATAGTCCGAATTGGATCGAGGTCGTTCAAGCCAAAGATCCTGAATCTCAAAAACGCATAAAAGAGGCGAATGATGGCACTATCACGGTACACGATTATTCTGTGAAACATGACATTCTTTATAAAATACTGGAAAAAAATCATTGCGTGTTTTTATACCTAAAGGAAGTCGACTTTAATATTTTATTTGTTCCTCACTTGTAAACATTAATTTATCAAGTCACTGTATTCACCTTGAAAATGTTTCATAACTGGCTAGCCAGTAAATTTTTTACTGGCTAGCCAGTTATATTTTACAAGCGTGCTCATAGATAAATGATAGCGTGCAAGGCCAGAGTGGTCTTCCTTAGTATGTGTCATATTGATGAATTTAGTTGCTTGTCAGTTTGACATTTTGAATAAACGGTAAATCTCTAGTTATTTACAAGTGAGGAACAAATAAAATATTCAACAATACACGCCGGGTAACCATTTTTACTGGCTCAAGGATATGACAGGCTCGCCTAACGGCTCGCCAGTCATCCCAATCCTATCGCCAGTAAAAACTGTTTTACCTGGCTTGTAATGTAAAATACTATTAAAATTATGGCATGATGACAACTGCCACGTCGGCGTCGGTTATGACAAAACCTTTGCTGCCGTCGCAGCGCAATTTTGGTTTCCACGGCTACCTGCTTTTGAGCGAAAATACCTTAAACATTGCCTTGTTTGTGTAAGTAGCAAGCCCTCATCCGGAAAAAAGAATGGTTACCTCCGCCCTATTGATAAAACCCCAGTGCCCTTTCATACCATACATTGCAATATTGCCGGACCATTTCCTTCTGGTTCAAATGATTTCCACTACGTGTTTCTAATTATTGATGCGTTTACAAAATTCTTACAACTAATTCCGATTAAAATATTGACGGCCAATGAAACGCTTCGAGTTTATCTTACACATCTGTGCACATTTGGAACACCTAGTTTGGTAATCACAGACCGAGCCTCCAATTTTCGTAGAGCGTCTTTATTAGACCTACTTAAAGCATTGCATATTGAACACCACGTGGTCGCTACTGGTGCGCCGCTCGCGAATGGTCAAATTGAGCGGTACTTGCGTACCATGGTAGACTTGCTAACTATAGAAAGTAAGAAGTCGGAATGGACGAGCGCATTGCAAAAGGTGCAATTAACATTAAACACCACTGTCCAGAAAACCACTGGATTTTCCCCTCTTTATACCTGCTCCACCCCCCACTCCCCTCTTCTGATTTTTTTTTCTATTTTCGGTAAGTACTACCTATAGTCACGAATGCCGTGTTAGGGAGTTACTTAGTTGCTTGAAAGTTTGATTGAATTGATGATATTGTTTGTTTGATAAGTATTGTAGAAAAGAATTTATTGTGACATTGCACGTGTTTGGTAGTGGGGTAACAAGACATAGTACCCCATGAGCATTGCGAAATGACAAGTATAGTGAGAGACCGCTGAGCATTTCGGAATGACAAGGTTGATGGCCTCTGAGTACCAAATAGCAGGGTAACAAGCCATAGTACCCCCTGAGCATTGCGAAATGACAAGTCTAGTGAGAGACCGCTGAGCATTTCGGAATGACAAGGTTGATGGCCTCTGAGTACCAAGTAGCAGGGTAACAAGCCTGGAGTACCCTCTGAGCACTTCCAAATGACAAGTCTAGTGATACACCGCTGAGCATTTCGAAATGACAAGGTTGATGGCCTCTGAGTACCAAGTAGCAGGGTAACAAGCCTAGAGTACCCTCTGAGCACTTCCGAATGACAAATCTAGTTAGTAACCTCTGAGCATTGCGGAGTGACACGGTTGAGAGCCTCTGAGTACCAAGTAGCAAAGTAACAAGCCTAGAGCACCCTGTGAGCACTGCCGAATGACAAGTCTAGGTAGAGACCTCTGCGCATTGCGAAGTGTCAAGCTTGATAGCCTCTGAGTACCAAGTATAATGTTGGAGACGTGTATGTTTTGGACATATGTTGACAGGGTAAATGTTTGAGAGTTGAAAAACTGATGATTGTGATAACTGTGTCCTCTGAGCACTATGGTGACAAGACAAGTCAGTTCGACACGTGTGAATGATAAGTTTTTAAGTACCTGACATGAGTTACTAAGGTGTGTGTACGGCGAAGCACGAGCCGTACTATGTTATTTGTTTAGAAGATCTGGGTTTTTCGAGAGCGAAAAACAGTTCAGGATTGGCCGTGTTAGCTTCCAGACGAATTCTAGCCTCCAGGCGGATTCTCAGCTCCTCGTCGGTGTCGATTTCATCACCCATGGGTCACCGATGACATTAATTAGTCATAAACTGTCTGCAGCCGACTGCCCTTATGAAAGCAATATTGTATTATAAATTCGAAGGCGTTGTGTGAGCGGACAGATTCGACTCGTAGGCCGGCCCAAGTGCCGATGCAGAGAGCATTGTATGACTTAAATACGGTGTAATTCACTTATTAATAAAGCTGGTGCGATACTTTGTTTTGATTGACGCTTTTATGAATTGTTTTCGCTAACAGATATATTGTAGAGGGAGGTAGTCTACCATAGCGTCCAAAAGAGGGATCTTGTCGACGGCCTCCTTCAGAATGCGGGTATGCCTGCCTCCCTTGCCTGCTGTGTGCCACAGCCATTTGTAGCGCAGCTTCAAGGCGGTCCTTACGGCTACTTCCTCCAAAAAAAGATCAAGTGGTGGAAGGCATAAGTTCACCTCTAAAGCGGCCGTAGGGGTTGAGCGTATATCATCTGTAGAACTAAGACAGGCAAGACGTTGCACATGTCCTAGTTTACTTGCTGCCGTAGCCTGTCTGACCCTGGGCCATCAGACAAGTGCTCCATAACATAGCATGGGCCTAATCACGGCAGTATACAGCCACAAGGTAATTCGGGGGAAGAGTCTCCAGGATTTACCTAAAGCGCGGCGACACTGCCAGAATGCCATACATGCTTTTTCAGTTTTAACTTTTAAATGTTTCTCCCAATTCAGCTGTCTGTCAAAAATAACTCCCAAGTATTTGACATTGTCTGAAAAGCTAAGAGAAGTATTGAATAGGAGAGGTCTACGTAAAGGTCCCACCTTCCTTTTTTTTTTAAAGTTCCATTTCTGTCTTTGAAGGATTGACAGAGAGGGACTGTTCATTACACTATGTTTCCGTTATTCGAAGAGCTGTCTGCATCAAGTTACAGAGCTTGCCCTCAAACTTTCTAGTAATGAGGATGAAGATGTCATCTGCATATCCAGTAGTATAGAATCCAGCATCATTGAGTGTGCTTAGCAGGCTGTCCACCACTGTATTCCACAGTAGTGGAGACAGAACCTCACCTTGCGGACAGCCCTTCTTCACAACACCTCTAATGGAGTGGTCTCCTATATTAAATTGTACTGCTCTCATCGTAAGCATGTGTTTTATCCATTCACAAAGAGTGGGTGCCACACCATGCCTGCGTAAGGCAGAGTTAATGCTCTCAAAGGAAGCCTTGTCGAAGGCTCCTTCAATATCAATGAAAACTCCCAGAGTGGACATTTTATTGTCCAGCAATCTCTCAATACGGTTCACTACAGCACGTAGCGCCGATTCAGTAGATCTCCCTGAGATATAGGCATGTTGGTTCAGGTGCAATGGGTGTAAAGCCAGCACCCTTTCCCGTATTTCTCTGCCACAAAGTCTCTCAAGCGTCTTTAGTAAGAAGGATGTGAGACTAATGGAACGATATGATTTGGCCTGGGTATAATCCGTAGCCCTGGTTTAGTTATAAAAACTACCTTCACTTTTCTCCAGCTCTCCGGTATATTGCAATGACTTATGTGATATATTATTTTATATTGTAATGAATTAGCTTTAACTATAAATCACCACACAATACTTTTTATTTGACTTTAAAACGAACATTGAATTTTTGGTGAAAAACAACTCCGGGTTCTTTATTTACTGGCAATGTCGTTAAAAATGGTGTTTTGCCCCTATCTGAATTACTTATCTGAATTAATAAGTTGGCTAGCTCATAGAATCACAGCATGAAACTTAAAAATCTCAAACGGGCGTTGGGTTCCTTAATTAAAACTAGTGCGGAACGCCGCTGTATTATCGTGAAAATTACTTTAAAGGGCGCCTGCGCTCACAACGTCAAATGGTGACACACTAAGAATTGTAAACATACAGAAGTCGTGCGTTTTTGTGAAATTAAATCAACTAAAATGAGCAGATTTTATCGGTAAGTCAATTTTAATTTACCATCATCAAACGGCGTCTAAACCACTTTTGTTTTTTAGTGACGCTAAGCCTTGATTGTTTTAAACGGCGTGGGTCTGCGTTCGATTGTTTATGGGGCCCATTTGCAAATTTTAACTAATTCTCCTGGGCTTGCTATTATATTTGGGCACACAAATCCTCCGGAAACCAGCTCTCCAAGACTGCCTTCAGGTTTGGCCAAAATTTCAGCCAGATCGGACGTATATAAAAAAAATTTCACTAACCTAACCTCTCTTGCAGGCGAAGTCACGTCCAGGTCCCCTCTGGTAATTTTACCGCTTCCTGCAGCTCCCCGGCGATGATGTGAAGGTTGCTGGCTGCTCGAACTGCCCACTGGTAATCCTTGCTTGCTTCTCAAGACCTCGTACGGTGCTCGTTGTGGTGTCCGGAAGGTCCCCGATGCCAACGTCGAAGAGCAGCCGAAAGAAATTTATTTTTATGACGTGGAAACTCTTGCCTTTATTGGTGTCGATGCTCTGCAGCCTTGTGAACACGATGGTGTACTTTATTTTTACCTGAATTTATGTTCAACACCCAAAAAGATTAATTAAAACTAGAGCAATTTTCAACGTGTCAGCATCATTTTATTGTTAAAAAACAAGCGAGCGTCTGGTTGCTATGCAACTACCATCAAACATTGATTTTAACAGGAAGTAAGTAACTCAATTACATTAATTTAAAATTCTAAAACTAACAAATGTGATAATTATGTACAATAAACTTAGCCTAAAATAATTGTTCTTTGATTTTCATTAAATTGTCCATCTAGGAATGCGCCACAATGTTTATTTAAAAAGCACTTTTAAGTTTAACTTGGTCACTGCACTGATTCTTTATGTGTTCCCCAAAATTTTATCACTGGCCTGCTTGGATCTTAATTTCTGTACTTTTGCCTGCTATCCTTCAAATTCCTCGGTTGTCCTTCTGTATGTAAATTTGGCTGGCTTTGTGCTCTTTTGCACGTTACAATCGTTAATCCTCCTCTTACCACTTATTATTTTAAACTGCTCATTATAAGACCTTTTGTAATTTACTTTAGATTGCTACGCACCTTTGTGACTTTGCATGTTTTAAATTTTACTGTGCCAGCTCTATTAAATTGGCTTTTGCTGGTATAATACTTCAACCTTTTTATATTTTACAAATTTGAGTTTCATTCCGTTCAAGCCTATTCAAGTAAATTCGAATGTTACTGGCTATATTTTACAGTGCAACTTTCAATTGACAAATTATGTGATTTTATTCAGATATGCAAATCATTTCAACTCTGTGTTTTTTATGACTTTAATATTTAATTGTTTGGCATGACTACCAGAGCTGATTTAAGGATCAAATACCTTTTCAATATATCGAAAAGCGATACATGCCCGGTAGATGCGCACCAGGTGAACTAGCATCAGGTCCAGTCCCCATTGTACTAGGGCTGGAAAGATACCGTGCACTCCTGGCGACTTGAAGGGAAGAAAGGAGTTTATAGCCCCGGTTACCGTGTCACCCCGTACAACCCGTTTTGCCACATTCCAATCCTTCTCCGAGGGAGGTGGGATGTTGGGTTTTGGCCATACATTGTCAGGGGTGACAATACAACCTGGAAAATGCGTTTGAATTAGGACTTCCGCTGTCTCTTCGGGTTTGATTGTAAAAGAACCATCCCTTCGCCTGAGACAGCTTTGTGGTTGGTTTGGATCCTTAGAAAGGATTTTTTCAACCGAGCCGCGGAGGCAGTGGTCTCTATGGAACAGCAGAACGTTTTCCAAGAGTCCCTCTGTTTCTGGCGGATTTCGTTTTTGTATAGTCGTTTTTGGTCTTTATAGACCTCCCAGTCACTAGTAATTCTAGTTCTTTTTACTTTGTTAAAGAGTTTGCGTAATGTTGATTTCATCCTGTCCAGTTTCGGACACCACCTGGAGGTTGTGCGACTCGCTTTGGATGTCTTCAAGGGGCATGACGATTCGTAAGATTGTAGGATCGAGTTCTGCAGGATATCCATACTGATTTGCATGTCCTCTACCTGATCAATCTTTTCTGGGAAAACCGAAACCACCAGATGAGTTTCCAGATCTGTCTTGTAAGATAATCTGTCAGTCCGCCTAGGGTTTCGATATTGTTTGGTTGAGCTATAGTTCCAGATAATTTGAAACAACGCCATCTGTGGTCTGACATAGACACAACAGGTGATACCTGCCAGCCCACAATATTATTAGAAATATCTGAAGAGGCCAGAGTGACATCAATCACGGTCTGGCTACGCGTTGAGACAAAAGTTGGTTCACATCCACGGTTCAGTATTTCTAAGTTTGTACTTATTAAGTACTCAAGTAAAAAACTACCTCGGGTGTTAATGCCACTGCTACCCCACGAAACGTGGTGAGCATTTGCATCACAGCCAATAATTAAGTTTTTGTTGTTCCTCTCACAGTAGTTCACCAATTCGATCAACTCCGCGCTAGGTGGAGGGCCAATTGAGTCACTGGGGAGGTATACCGATGCGAAAATGGCATCTTCCTTCCCTCCGTTTATACTACAGCTCATCTGTATCGCCGTAATATCACGCGCACAGAGCTGTGGCAAAGCAAAGGCTTGTAAATGCTTGGAGCAGTAGATGCCCGTCCTTGGTTTCTATGGGTGCTATCTGAAAAAGCAGTGCCATTACGGTACTAATCCACAGATCTTATATTTTACAATCCAAGGCTCTTGTATTAATGCAACAGTGTCCTGATGGCTGTCGAGCTGTCTGCGTAGAGTAACAGCAGCCTCTCGACAGTGTTGCAGGTTAATTTGAATAATATTTAGTCCAGGTTGGGTGGACATGAGGTCGACAATAAATTATTCGGCCTCGGTGTCCGACCCGGACGCTAAAAGCATACTCATCAGCTCCCTTTCTTCCTCACAGAGAGTATCCATCTGGGTGGGGGGTTGTAAGGCTTTCTCTTCGGATAGCTGCTGTGGTAGCGGCGGCTATCCTACTGGTGATGGAGGGGGTATCCGGGGACCCGCCCTGATCTGCAACAGAAAGTGGGTTTAGGGGTATCCGTAGACGCACTTTGCCCTGAGGATTTGGAGTCTGGAGGTGCATATCCAGGCCTCTGAATTTTTAATTTTAGAGTTGTAAACTGATAGTGCAGTTTACTACCTCTACCTTTGACTGCTGCTTCAGCCTCTTGGTTTGGCCCAAAAACTAGGAGTCTGCCAGCTGGCTCCTCCTTTTCGGCTGTGTGGAAGAGGGGCCAGTCCCCAACACCTATCCCGGGGTTCTGCACTGCCAGCCGGCGAGTAACAGTCTCCGTAGGTTCAAGTTTCCCTGGAATCCACAGAGCTGCCTTTGTCGGCCTAGGCAGCCGATCCACCTGGATGACACTGAGACGGGCGCCCTCCCATAAAGTGAGCAGGTTTGATACTGCTTCTGTTAGGCACTTCAGGGACTGATCATCCTCGCAGGTGATTCGAAGAATCTCCCCGGAGTACTGCCAGCCCTTGAAAGTGGGTGCAGTTTGGCCTTCGGCTAGGGCGAACATGTGATTATCCAGGGCCACTAGCAACTGGGCTTTTATTAGGTCCGCTTAGACCTGGGTGATTTTAGCAAGGGGGGTCCTTAGATCCACGGTGGCCATGCGGAGATGCCTCTTAAGGGCTTCTTTGTTACCACCTACCCTTTCAGTTACTTTTTGGTCTGGCTTGACCTTCTTTTTCGGATTAAAGGTGGAGGGTGTGCTTCCATCCGATCTAATCATTTTGCTTGTAGGTCTACCGGAACCAACCACCTTGGGGCTAGCTCTGGAAGCCAGTCCCTTGGTAGTGGTTGAGGATGACCCACGTCCCTTTCCACTTCTGTCTTTGATTTGGCCTGAACCTGCCACCTTAGGGTTAGCTTCGAGAGCCAGACCTTGGGTGGAGGTACAGGCAGTAGCGCCGGAGCTCTCTGAAGCTAAGCGAGTCTTCCTCCTGCGCTTCTGTTCGGCACCAGAAATCCTCTTCCTCTTTGGAAGAGTGTTGCTTCTCCTTCTCTATTTTTTGCAGCTGCTGTTGTTTTTCAGATTGAGCTCACCCTTCCGGCGGTCTGACCCGACGGAACAGCCGATTGATCGAGGTGGGTTAGTCTCGACCTGCCGTCTAAGTGAAATCAGGACCAAAGAGATGTGTTACAGCGCTTCAGGAAACCAAACCGTCCCAGAGGCAGCTCAATCCCCAGGATCCCTTCATCCAACCGACACGGGTCGCCTTGCAAGGCACAAATACGAGGGTAACCTAAGACCCTGTGAAATCCATTGAGCGGTCACAACTCAATGAAGAGGGGGGATGGTTCGCGGTGGCAGCTTTTGTTCCATCACATAGGTGTTTAGGCCCGGGATATCTCTACTAGCTAACCACTAACCTTGGTCCAGAGGACCTCGGCCGTTCTCCTATCCGCCACCTGGAGACGCGCTCGGTAGGTGTCCCAACCCCCGAGCAGTTACAGCTCTTAAACGAAAGCTTTCGTTTGATTTGAATAGGTTGTAAACCGACACCTTTTGTAGCTGTTAGGAATGCGACGGGATGTAATAAAATATCCCGGCGCATAACATAACGAAAGGCAAAAACTATGTTAAATTTATGACAGGGTGCTTAAGCGGATTTGGGAAACAAATAGCCCAAACCGCCAACTAATTTAGTTTAGAATTTATTAGGTTGCAATTTCAACCAAAGGAATAAGTGGTGAAGGCAGTTTGGAATACGCCGTGGGAAATCCCAATTTAAAACTTGATTGAAAAAGGATTAAACAGTCGTGGGTTTTGACAACGAAATTTAGATTTTTTTGTCATTGGTTGGACACTCCGCTACTCAGAATGGTTTTTCGTAAGTTGTATAAAACGCATCTGAAGAGGACTGCAGGGGAGAAGAAGGCGAAGTCTGGTGCATGTGGTAGTTCTACGTGTAATACTGAGAACTGCTGCAACAGCTTATAACTTATTTAACTCTTACTTCACTAAGTACAACGCAGACCAACATCGCAGGCAAAGCCTATTAGTACGACGGTGTGAGTTCCAATTCTTTGCCTTTCTTACTTCACTAGGTACAGCACAGTCAGATATTGCAAGGTTTTCCCTGTTAGTACGATTGCGTGCGTACCAATCCTTTGCCTCTCTCTTACTTCACTTAACACTGCCCAACACCGCAGTAACCAGATTCTGACTGGCAGCCAGCATTTCTTAACGCTAGGTGAGCTACCAACAACCGTCCGATCTTAATTTCATACTTCGGAAGACCGCAGCA
This sequence comes from Agriotes lineatus, assembly GCA_940337035.1. Lineage (NCBI taxonomy): Eukaryota > Metazoa > Arthropoda > Insecta > Coleoptera > Elateridae > Agriotes > Agriotes lineatus. The sequence continues at coordinate 44,639 of CALNHX010005938.1, read as the reverse complement.
ATTATAAAAGTATGCAATACATTTACACTTGGTCCTAATAAAGAATAGTAGATTTCCATGACGTTTTCTTTCGGTGTGAGAACCGAATTTCTCCAGTCTCTATTGTAACGAGACAGACTTGTGGTGTCGTAAATGCGCACGTCGTTGTCTTCTGATGGCCTCTAGTGATCTATAACCCCCTACGTTGTGTACATCACTTTGTTTTAATTTAACAGATTTTATGAGTGCTTTAAACAAGTTCTCGTAACTTATGTACGCTTAGGGTTCTTATAACCCTTGTAACTGCAAGTTCTTCATTTAAGTAGGCTCATATACACACTTTGAGGAAATAAAACGCCAAAAACGCTTTATACATTTATTAAAGCAATAAACCCTATGCTCTCGTATATAAAACTAAACTTAACAATCAAATTGTTCCCTTTACCTTTCTGCAGTGGGCACAGTCTAATGGGCAATGTAATGCTCTTCAATTTTTGGTGTAATAATAGCAATACGGTGACTTAGTCAGTGCAGGGGAGGATTTGAGAGTTTGTAAAGGAAATTTATCAGTGAAGGAAATTGCGCCGCTGCTCTCCACCTGCTGTAGCGACAACCGCGTAATTAGGGATAAGGAAAACCACCGTCGTCTGCCCTTAACCTGCAGTAGCGAGAAGCTCGCCCGCCGATTAAAATGTAGCGACAACCGCGGATTTAGGGATAAGGAAAACCACCGTCGTCTGCCCTTAACCTGCAGTACCGTCAACTGGGGTAATTTTGACCCTTAAGGGTAACTTTGGCCCAAATCTTGGAAAAAGATAGTTTGATTTACTGTTAGCCACCAGATAGAGCTATCGACTTAGTTCTTGTGATAAACGACAGATAACAGCACTGGCAAGACTCCAACATAGATAATATAATAATATACGATATATTATTATATTATCTATGGACTCCAATGCCAAGAGCACGGCCTCCTGGATTAGTGCGAGACTGACGTCTCTACGCGGCCCGCCACTTGCATAATTTTTGTGATTCTGAGGCCAAGTGGTACTCTGCATGCCTAGACCTTGTCCATTAACAAACAAACAAACAAAAACGTACTTTGGCGCCATCTGTTGGGTTTTTGATAAATTATCTGTAAAGTAGGCGTGACTTTCTAGATTAATATTAATCCAGGAGGCCGTGGACGTATGCAACCAAGGGCACAAGCGCAACGTACTGTAGCGCCTCTACAAACTATAAAAAACGCCTTGAACTAAAAATGCGGCGGGCCGCGTAGAGACGTGAGTCTCGCACTAATCCAGGAGGCCGTGGCCAAGAGTGTTGTAGTTCCATCTTTTGCAACCGCTACAGTGCTGCTCCATCTTCACCATTACTTTCGTGAGTGTTTTGTTACAAACCAACTTTTGTTTGCACATCCAGAACTACTTATGATTTTTGACTGGTAAGTCCATGGCAGCTTTCATTTAACACATATTCAAAGTATCTTAAGTGTGTTTTTTCTGATAGTTATCTTGTTTATTTGTAAAATTCGAATTTCTAAGTTAGGTTAAGTTTGGCCCAAGTATTGGGGCAAGATTAGCCCAACATGGAGGTAGGGCCAATCTTACCCCAACATATTTTTTTATACTTTTCAACAAAAAAAAGTTGTAAAGATTTAGTAAATTATGTGATGGTCTTTCATAATTTCATAAAGTCTGATACCCCTCCCCCTTTATTTTTAGATTATAATGGATCTTCACAGACGAAGAAGAAAAGTCCTTTGAAGAACATTTAATAGCAAGGCTTCAACTTCTTTAATGTTTTGTGGAAGTGCTAGTGGTGATATTATTCCACCTTATGTTGTGTACAGGGCCGAGAATATATGGTCAACTTGGGCTGAAAATGGCCCTGATGGTGCTCGCTACAACTGGTCAAAAAATGGATGGTTTGACACGTTATGTTTCGAAGATTGGTTCGAAGCTCACTTTCTCCGTTATGTTAGGAAACTTACGGGGCCAATTGTCCTAATAGGAGACAATCTATCTTCCCACATAAGTAAGCACGTTTTGACGCTGTGTGAAACTCATAATGTAAAGTTTGTGTGTCTACCACCAAACAGCACGCATCTTACACAGCCGTTGGATGTGGCATTCTTTGGCCCAACCAAAAGATTGTGGCGTGAAATACTCAAGAAATGGAAGGAATCTGCTTCGGGAAGCAAATATGCTTCTATTCCTAAAGATGTGTTCCCAACATTACTAAAAGAGCTCATGAATAATTTGGACGAAAATAAGGGAAGCAACTTGGTTGCTGGGTTTGAAAAATGTGGGATACATCCTTTGAACAAACAAAAGTTACTAGACACCTAGACAGACTGCCCGAAAATCAAAATGTTGATTATAACTCTATCGGAGATTCATTTTTGGAACAGCTTGAAAAGAAACGAGCCGAATACCTACAAACTGGTGGATCAAAGAGGAAGAAGAAGAAGATCCAAGTACTTGCAGGAAAAAGTATAACTGTTAAGGACATATCAGAGGAAGCATACCAACAGCCATCAACAAGTGGTGTAACAGCTCGAAAAACAACTACTCAAAGCCAAACACAAAAAGGGAAAAAGGAAATAAAGTCAAGAAAACAAAGAAAAAAAATTGTCTACTCTAGCTCATCAGAAGACGAAGACGATGTAGAAGTTGTATTACAGTCTGATGAAGTTAGTGAAACCTTCTCAGACCTTGAAGAAAGCATTCAAAATCATGAAGTCCCCCCTCTCAATTCTTAAGTCTCTGTCGACCCGTCGGAGTTTGCTGTTGACAATTTTGTTGTTGTGAATTATAATGGACAAAAGTACCCTAGAAGGATTATAAGTCTTTCTAGCAGTGGCTCTACAGTTGAGTGCATGGAAAGAAAGCTTAAGTTCTGGCGCTGGCCCGAAAAGAAGGACACTTTTTCTTATGACTGGGAAGATGTATGTCGTAAAATAAAACCACCAAAAGTTGCTTCAAAACGAAACCAGTTCATTGTACCGGAACTAGATATGTTTTTTATTTAAGTAGTATTTTTGTTCAGTTTTCTACCATTTCCATCAAGAGCAACATGTAACATTTACATTAACATTAAGAGCAATATTATCAAAATAAATGTTTACTACTTTAGCAAAATGTTTAGTTTCATTTTATTTTATCCCCAACTCATTGTACAGTACTACCTACATAAAACCATAATTATAATTGGTGTAACATTGTCCCAAATCATATTTGGCCCTAGATATTATGACATTTTACATTTGGGACAATGTTACACCAATTAAAGGTAAGATTGGCCCAAATTTTCAAAAATTCTTAGAAAAAATATTAATAAGTTGTGAGTTCTAATAACCAGTCAATATATACTTTGAAATACGCAGAGTTCAATAACAAATAGTATATAAAAGTTAATTAAATATATATACGGAATATAAGGCAATTTATGTGAAAAAATGCAAAAAATGGGCCAAAGTTACCCCAGTTGACGGTAGCGAGGATCTCGCCCGTCGATTAAAATGTAGCGACAACCGCGGAATTAGGGATAAGGAAAACCACCGTCGTCTGCCCTTAACCTGCAGTAGCGAGGATCTCGCCCGTCGATTAAAATGTAGCGACAACCGCGGAATTAGGGATCAAGTAAGGTGCCCAAAAACTGTTGTCTGACTCCGTCGAGTTTCCCTTTAAATAGCTGCTCGCAGTGGGTATCCCCTCTCGGGAATACAGTGGTGTTTCCACCCCATATCCAATCACAGCGTTTCCGCTGGGTAATCATCCAATCATAATGTTTCCATTATGACGCAGTATTTCTACCGCAATTTAAATCGTATTATAATATTTTCGGTGCCCCGATGTGGGTGACTAACACCCTGAGCCGTAAATTGCCACTTTAATCCCTATTTGGCTTTTGCCGCGTGACGAATTAACCAATTAGACTATGCCCAAATATCTCCAGTTTCCTGTAAGAAAAGTGTGAATTATGTGGCCCCATAATTCACTATTAAGCTGAAAGCAAAAAACTATATGGTCCCGGGCCCTGTGTGTGTAACTTAATACGCCCGCAGTCGCAGCTGTGGACCGAACCTTAATCTATCATTAATATGCCTGCACGTGCAACAATTCCTTACATTGGGGAAAAAACCTTCTGCATATCGTAATTACCAAATTCAAACGAAAAACTTAAGCATCTAATAATAATTGTTCATGTTTGTGTCCATTACCATAACCTATAAGTCGCGTCCTCTCACACTATACGATCTGAGTAAAGTTAGTCCAAGTACCAACGTTTAGGTTTATCATCTATAACCCCGCCGAAGTATGCTACCATAACCAGAAAACATACACAACGTAGGTACATACACAAATTAAAGACAAATAGGGTGCGCACCGTTACAACCTTTGAAAAGGTGAAATTGCTATGACAAAACAAACACTAAAACAGTTATTTATTTGAGCTAGTTTAGGTTGTTCAAGTTTTTCTTTGTAATGGAGAGGTGGCCTAAAAGTGGCTGTAGAAGAATAGTTGGGTTATTTTGTAAGAGTAACTCAATTACACAAACTCAATGTGATTTCAAACGAATGTTTAATTGAAATATTGCTCCTTCCTCTAAATCAATACAAAGATGGGTGCATTGATTCAGGCAGTAGAAAATCAGTGAAAAATTCGAACAGCCAACATGAGAAATCTGGACAGAATTGTAGAAATTAGGGATAGTCGCAAATGATCGCTCTGTTTCAGCAGGCAGTTTATTTAAAACATAAAGCTGTGTTCTTTCTGTATAATATCAAATAAATGAAGTTTTCTCATTTACATGGGCTTTTATTCATGCTTTAAATCAGTGCACTTTACAAAATTCACACTTTAGAATGACTCGTTTATTTTGGGCATAATTTTGGCAATAAATGTTATGTGCACTCAGAAGTACCAAGTACCTATATAAATAAAACAAGTTAAGACATTCAAGTACACCTATAAGTGATCAAGGGTTTTATTGGGAGATGACGAATAGATATCCTAATTAATTCGTATTATGGTTAGTACATTATTTGTTACGCATTTAGTAAGTACGTACTCTTTATTATCCATCATTATAGTCATAAAAAGATCACATGAAGTTGTAATAACAAAGATAACAAAACGTTCAAAATTTCACGAGCCCTAGAATAATAATTGACAGTACGTAATTAAGTTGACATTCATTTTGAACTTTGCAACACATTTTTGCTACAAATACACAATACGCATACCTATTATGTACAAAACTACGCAAGATTTATTAAAGGCCATTTAAAGGAGTATCAATTTTACTATGAAATGCAACAACTTGGACCATATTTTGTGCACTATGCAGAAGCAGAACTTAATCTTACGATTGCTACATAATCATTTATGCGACACCTTAAAATATTTGTGACTAGAAGTAGTAATGCATCTATAACTAACAAAATCACAATGGCTATTCTATAGTGCGTTCTTAAACAACGTAAGTATGAGTGGTAGCACTTATTGTCATGGTTTTTGCCACCTCTATGCAATTTCACAATTTTTTCACTGTCACTTACTTGCTAGCTGATAATTTTTTAAATGACCTATAACAATTAAATATGCTATCCTTAACCACCACCTATTCACTCAGAATTGCTTAATATTGTTCTCCCATAAGCAAAACAACAAGGGCAGACCACCCCGTGAACGGTCGACACCCGCTGCCTTCGCCGGTTTTATCGTTATATTGTTCCCAGATATATCCTGTGGAGTAGTATTGCTTCATAACATTGTTGATAATATTTTCACGCAGTTCTTTGTAAATCTGCTTAGCGTGCGCCTGGTACGGGCCTTCGACAGATGAATAGTGACTCAGAGCCAAAGTGGCCAGAAAGTTAATATTTATCCAAATCTGTCCTCGCCAATATGGAGGATCATGCTCCGTGTTCCTCTTCATGTAGAGCGGCGCATTTTTCGCCAACGATCTTAATCCGTATTTTGTCCACACCAGATTAGGATTCCGAATGTCAGTTAAGGTTTTGTTGAGTTTTGGCGAATCAGGCTCCAGCAGTCGCAACAAAAATGGGAACAGGTTCACATAGCCAAAAGTGGAATCTACTAAACGATACTCAGGATTTTTCAAAGTGACCCGGACCATTTCCAGATTTTGGGGAGTCTGCGAGCGTGGTGATAACTTGGGTCGCCTAAGAACAACTGAGTCAGTGTGATATCCGTAGTCTGCATAAATCTGTGCGTAATCGGACCAGTGCAGTTTGTCCATCAGCTCGTTGTCAGATAAGTAACTACTAGTCTGGTAATACTTGTAGCTATTTCTGCCCAGGAGCATAGCAAGATTTGCTAGCGTATCAGAGGCCATCGCTATCCAGCAGCGTAAATCTATGTGGCGCTCGTTCTCAGTGGGATGGGATGCCCGAGGATAGTCGTCGAGGCCCGAGGTTAACGTTTTCGGGTTTAATTCCCGATTTGTTTGGGAGTCGCGGCCTTGCCAGCGATATGTTCCTGGCTCTACACCTTTTTGAGTGGTATTGAACCAGGCAAACCATGCCTGTAAATTGAAATTTATTAAGAAAACAGAAGAATGTATGCACAAGAGCATGACTTACCTGTAATCGTGGATAAAGTCTCTCCAATGTAATCAGTCTACTGTCAGTTAATTGATCCTTATACCTATTTAGAATGTAGTTCAACGTTAGAAAGAATGTGGGTGGATTGGCGTTGGTATTCCGCTGAGTGACAAATTCCTCTGGCACTTTGGCTAGGGCTTCTACCCCTTTATACATAGTTAAATATAAGAAAAATTGGTATGAAGACTTCTACAAATATTTACCTAATATTTGTTCACGTGGTATCCATCCCTCCACATTCATCAAATCGAACCAGTGGCAAATTATATCCAACTCTAAGTCAAGGTCCCAGGCTGCTATCAGAAGACCATGAAATCCTTCATCCCATAAAAATCCTCTTGGAAAGAAGCTCCTGCGGATTTTTCAGTTAATAAGCAAAAGTAAAAGAGGATAAAATGAATATATTAAACCTAGACGGAACGCCAGTGTAAAGTGCTGCCCGCCAGTATGGAACAGGTTCCTTTGTATAAGCGCTTTGTACACGGGATGTGCCATAGAAGTAACCAATGCTCCCCACCATATTGCTAAGTGCTGCTTGTGCAAAGTTAACTTCCTTGACTCCATACCTAAAAATGCAGCTTAAGCATAGATTGACAAAGTAGAAAAGCAAATACCCTTTCTGTTGCAGATGAAACGTATCTTCAAATCTCTGCAAGAACCGAGCTTGGTGCCATGAGAGAGCATCTGAATAAACTTGCCCCACTAATGTATTTTGTCTTGTACCAAAACTGCCAGATTCAAAAACAACATCCAGCGCAAATGGAATTTTACCAGTTATTTGGGTTGCTATAAAATTTGGCTTTCCCTGGGGAAGGTTTAGTTTTATTTAATTGCTTATACAGTGTGTTTCACTTTACATGGAAGCACCCCTGTATTTTCTTTGTTTTTGTATGAATCGATTTGAATTTTTTGCCAGTTATACAACTCACCAAGAGGCATCTATTCATGTCCTTGAGCGCAAATAACGTTATTAGCCTGGCCTACTACGATGAAGAACATGGGTCGTATTGTCAATATTTTGCATCACGTTAGAGTTACAGCAAAAAGTTATTAAGAAAAGTTGTTTAGAATCAAAAGAGTACCCCAGATACCCATTTTCGTTTAATAATTCGAGTTTTTAATTTTTATCTATAAATTTGTCAAAGTCCCAAATTTCAACTTTTAATTTTGGTATCAAATGGTGCCATGGAGAAACAACAGTTTTATTATTGTTGCAAACGTCATTAGCTTTTAATAATGGCTGAATTACGTTTAACTGTAGCTGAGAAAGTAGAAATAATTAGAATTACTGGTGAAAATGCAAGATCCAATAGAGAAGTAGCTAGAATATTTAATGGAAGGCATCCAGGAGGTGCACCTGTTTATCCTGACACAAATTAAAAAGTTGATTAATTTTTTAAACAGTTTCAGGTTAAATAGGTGCACGCCCTGGATGCCTTCCATTAAATATTCTAGCTACTTCTCTATTGGATCTTGCATTTTCACCAGTAATTTTAATTATTTCTACTTTCTCAGCTACAGTTAAACGTAATTCAGCCATTATTAATAACTAATGACGTTTGCAACAATAATAAAAATGTTGTTTCTCCATGGCACCATTTGATACCAAATTAAAAGTTATTCTCCTTAGCATAGAATTTCGGCTTAGACCGCGTAGTATTTGTATATGAACACCCAGCATTTTCTGGCTTAATGTGCCTTACACCTTGTGAAGTCGAGCAAAAACCCGCACGATGGCCATGCTCTTTGGTGGCTCGTGTTGTTTGAGTATCTTGAGAACGAGGATACTTAGGCAGATTTGGCCGTTTTGCTGTTTGTGCATCCATATTCACTAACGTTTCGCAAGACCTTGCAGCTTGCATCATCAGAGTGAAAGTCGCACTAAGAACCGAAGGTCGGTGTGGAGCTATTTATAGTCCTCTGTGCCAGGCGCGCGGAGTGGCGTAACGCTGGCGCTGGTTGGTCGTCCGAGTGCAACGTAATCCGTGGGGCGTGGCCGTATGACGCAGAGTGGTTGTAACGCTTTAGATCGTGTATCACAGGGGTCCACGTTTTACTAAGCTTAAAGCCATCTTCCCTGTTGATATTATTTGGATGTTTTTCTATTTCTATGGCTTCACGTATCACTCGCGGGAAGTAATGAGGTATTCTGGCAAGTACTCTGGCATGCTCAAATTCTAAAGTGTGCCCATTTGTAAACGTATGCTCAGCTACGGCTGATTTTGTGATGCGTTTGTGTTTGCAATCGCCTTTATGTTCTTGGAGTCTTAGATCAACGGAACGACCAGTCTGTCCAATGTAACTCGAGCCGCAAGAACAAGGAATGCGATATACGCCAGCGGTTTTTAAACTTGGAATCTTGTCTTTTACCGATCTGAAGCCGTTACCCAAAGTTTCCTTGCTCGTGAACACAGTTTTGACGTTGCATCGTTGCAGGACACGTCCTATCTTATCAGTTGAGCCTAAGCCTTCCAGAGGTGGAGATTCTTCTCTAGCCTTTTTTGTCATAGTCTTGTCTAGTGCTTTTCGTATGGCGGTAGTTGTGTATCCGTTCCTTTGTAAAGAGTCAAACAAATGTAGCTTTTCTCTCTCTAGATTTTCCTCGTCTGAGATACGAACGGCTCACACCATCATCTATTGCAAAAAGCAACAGTTCTCCAGACTCTGGCGACAAGAGCCGTTCGTATCTCAGACGAGGAAAATCTAGAGAGAGAAAAGCTACATTTGTTTGACTCTTTACAAAGGAACGGATACACAACTACCGCCATACGAAAAGCACTAGACAAGACTATGACAAAAAAGGCTAGAGAAGAATCTCCACCTCTGGAAGGCTTAGCATTTCTACCTTACGTTAAAGGCTCAACTGATAAGATAGGACGTGTCCTGCAACGATGCAACGTCAAAACTGTGTTCACGAGCAAGGAAACTTTGGGTAACGCCTTCAGATCGGTAAAAGACAAGATTCCAAGTTTAAAAACCGCTGGCGTATATCACATTCCTTGTTCTTGCGGCTCGAGTTACATTGGACAGACTGGTCGTTCCGTTGATCTAAGACTCCAAGAACATAAAGGCGATTGCAAACACAAACGCATCACAAAATCAGCCGTAGCTGAGCATACGTTTACAAATGGGCACACTTTAGAATTTGAGCATGCCAGAGTACTTGCCAGAATACCTCATTACTTCCCGCGAGTGATACGTGAAGCCATAGAAATAGAAAAACATTCAAATAATATCAACAGGGAAGATGGCTTTAAGCTTAGTAAAACGTGGACCCGTGTGATACACGATCTAAAGCGTTACAACCACTCTGCGTCATACGGCCACGCCCCACGGATTACGTTGCACTCGGACGACCAACCAGCGCCAGCGTTACGCCACTCCGCGCGCCTGGCACAGAGGACTATAAATAGCTCCACACCGACCTTCGGTTCTTAGTGCGACTTTCACTCTGATGATGCAAGCTGCAAGGTCTTGCGAAACGTTAGTGAATATGGATGCACAAACAGCAAAACGGCCAAATCTGCCTAAGTATCCTCGTTCTCAAGATACTCAAACAACACGAGCCACCAAAGAGCATGACCATCGCGCGGGTTTTTGCTCGACTTCACAAGGTGTAAGGCACATTAAGCCAGAAAATGCTGGGTGTTCATATACAAATACTACGCGGTCTAAGCCGAAATTCTATGCTAAGGAGAATAATTCGAGTAACCGCGAAAGCCTCAAACAATACACAAATTAAAAGTTGAAATTTGAGACTAACAAATTTATGGATAAAAATTAAAAATTCGAATTATTAAACGAAAATCGGTATCTGGTGTATTCTTTTGATTATAAACAACTTTTATTAATAACTTTTTGCTGTAACTCTAACGCGATGCAAAATATTGACAATACGACTCATGTTCTTCATCGTAGTAGGCCAGGCTAATAACGTCATTTGCGCTCAAGCACATGAATAGATGCCTCTTGGCGAGTCGTACAACTGTTAAAAAATCAAATCGATTCATACAAAAACAAAGAAAATACAGGGGTGCTTCCATGTAAAGTGAAACACACTGTATAAAGAATTACCTCACCTTAGTTCCTCCAGTGATTGGTAACAATTCTCCAGCTAGCACTACTTGCTTCGGAGCATTTAGCCTGTCTTGAGCGAGTCTAAGAGATGAAATAACAGTTTCTCTAAGTAAGTGCAGCCCAGGAGCAACTGTGCTTAAATATGACTCATGTTCCACTGTACCTGTTACAGAAAAACAATAAAAAATATGTTTGTTCATAAATCACAAGTGCAGATATATTACAATCTATAATTAGGCCTTTTCAAAGAATACCTGTAAAATTAAATAATTTAATTGTGAATTCTCCAAGGCCAGGGGTTTCTCCTCTTACGCCTGTTAAATAACTTCCTGTACTACTTGGTTTAATAAATCCCTTTGAATTTTCATCTAGTGCCGTGTACCACAATAACGATACTTCCTCTCCTCTCACAGCTTCTTGGCCTACCTGCAATAGCCACAGTATACTATTTTCTTATTTTTCCTAGTTAGCTGTAATACTTTGACATCGACGACTATCCGAGCTGTCCAGTCGCCACCATGGTTTCCTCCTAGTCGTTTAACAAAGGATGTAGTTAGTATAAACGGGCCATCGTGTATTTCTTGTACTCCAAAACTGCTGCCGTCATGCTGCAGCCATCCATATTTTTCTAAGCCATCTCCTTGTTCACACCAATGGCTAAAACAATTTGAAAGTTGACAAGTGCTTTTGTAATTAAATTTTATATAGGTATTTAGTTTTAAAAATACTGTGCCGGTACAATAGCCACTATTCACTATCTAATTGTCAGTCTCAAAGTACACATTTGAGGTTAGAAAGTAACAGCCTTATTAATTATTACATCTCTAAATTTTGAAAAGGAAATAAATCATGTCACGAAAAGGAGCAGATAGCAGCAGTGAATCAGTATCAGTAAATGACTTAATGGCGAGATATGTGGAAGCTGTTGAAAAAGACATTGTGGTTAACGAAAAGGAGCAAAACCAACTACAAACAGAAATAAATACAACACGAGATCTAATAGGGCACTTGGAATTTCTCTCCAAACGACCTGAATGGCCTGATTCGTTCATACAGGTGAATTCCTTGGCATACATTCCGGCAACCATCATTCATACAGGCGAGCATTATGTAAAGTTAGGTTCGGAGATGTATTCTTTGATGAGTTTGAAAGAAACGCTTGGCTTCTTGCAAAGAAGAGTGGACCGTGTACAGAAAACCATAGATGCTTTTAAAATTCAGCAGCAACAACTGGAAGAGCGTCTTAAATTTTCTACAGAAGTGTCGTCTGAAATAGCGTATGATACAGAAGATATGCCAGCTGAGATCGCATCAGATAAGGGCACTGCACACAAGACAACTGTGGGGTTTTATGAAGTTATTGAACCCTATGTTGAGAAAGAAGAGCAAGAATTTTATCAACGTCGACAAAACTGCAAGCCTAAAATGGGCAGAAGGGAAAGAGCTGATGAACAGTCTGTTGATACATACTTCAAGAGGCTAGATGAATTGGAAGTGCAAGAACAATTAAGAAATGAATTAGTGGGCGTGGAAAGTTTAACAGAATCATGTGATAGTGATTCCAGTAGTGCTTCTGAAAGAATAAAAGCTATTTTAAGGAAATGTGGTGTATATAAACAGTTATTACGTGATGATACTATTAAAAAGTATTATGCGGAAAGTTTAAACAAAGTAACAAGTAATACCAATTTGAACGAGAGTGTATTAAATAAACTTATAGTGAAAACATTAATAAATGAACCTGTAGTTGACTCGCTGGATATTAAACAACATATTTCTGAAAATAGTAGTAACAATTTAGCTGTATCAGCATTTCTTGATAGCATTGAACAAGATATGCAAAACTGGGAAATTTAGATTCTGTAATAAAATATTTACAATCTTAAGAATATATTTACCGAATGCCATCTCCTCCAGGTCTTAATCTTCTAGGAAAATACCACATTAAACCAGTAACTAACGAGTAGGGGTCTCTGGTTTTCAATCCAAAATATGTGCCTGGCCTGTAGCTGCCCCAAAAACGTTCAGGTATATCAAGTCCGCTTTTCACAACCATCTACAGAAAAAAATGTTGATTTGTACTCAAAACAAGGATTCGAGTACCTTTTTGTCATCATAAGGCGTGTTGACTCTAGTTTCAAGATAGCCCATGTATCCCACACCGACAGCGATGGCAAAACAAGTAAAACCTATGAAGTGCTTCCAGTAGGATAAAATGCCACCTGTGCTCTTTGTGGGTTTCGGTGGATTGCTACCATTGCTGCTGCTGCTGTTGGCGCTCTTGTCTTTACCGCCGTTTTTATTGTCCACTCCACTGCTTGCTTGACTTCTTCGTTGCCGGGCCATTTTCAGGTTATGTTACGGATAATTCATGAGTTTAGCGGATTGCAAACATATTTCGGTGAGTCCTATAAATTTGACTAGGATGTGTGACGTGCCTGTATTTATTTATGTTGATTTACGTGGATTTATGTTCGTATCAAAGTGTCAATATAACCTTACTTTTGAAAAGCAGTGCCTCAGGTACCGTCGAGAACTCGACGGTACCTAAGCCAATGACTAATGACAAATCCATGTAATTTAATTGTAAATATAAGCTTGACTATTCAATTCACTTGTCAAAAAGTGACTTGACTATTTTAAACAGATGTAGTTTTTATTAGAAAAAATCGATTTAAATTTTCTATTAACTGTAGAATTTGCGTGCTTTGTTGGTAAATTTACTGAAAAATAGTTTCATTGACTAGTACCTCGAAAACCATTCTTAGTTCGCCAGTATTCTAAGTAGGACTTTTACCACATGACCATAGCAGTTGGTGTCTAAGGTACCTGGTACTCTGCATGCCTAGACCTTGTCCATTACAAACAACCATTCTTAGTCAAAGTCAAGTAGATTATTTTTGTGGTGGTATCACTACTCATGTCCATTAGGACACTGTGCTAGCACACTCATCCTAATCGTACCGAAGCGCAATGGACATTCGTGATACCACTGCAAAAATAGACGACATAACTTTGACTACTACTCATGGTAGTATAAGTGTATCTTATACGTAACCATGTTTTAATTAGATATCATTCAGTATTCAAAATCATTTCTTTAGAATCCACAATTGACAATCAGAAAAAATGTCAAAAACAAAAAAATGTTTGTAAGTAGTGTCACTGTGGTAGCGTAGTAGGTATATACAGAATGCTAAAAACATATTCTCGAGTTTCATTGCTAAGCGCCGAGAGATTCATTTAACTGCCTCAAAATGATTATGTCACTAGAATAAATTACAGCGTGCAGTAGGTACTACTTTTTAAATAGTTATTAATGATACGAGTGCGAAAACACAAGCTTAAAGTTCGAGGGTGTTGTTATGCAACGAGACGCAGTCGAGTTGCATAGACACCCGAGATACTTTAAGCGTTTTTGCAAGAGTGCCATTCAAAATTTTTTCTATTGATCAACCACGTTGGTCACGAGTCGCTATGGATGTTGTTTATTTTATAAACGAAAATGTCAAAGTCAAATCAAATTCCTGAAAATATTTTAAAGAAAGAGAATCTATTGCGAGAAAATTTGTTGCCCGTGAAGTCTAAAGAGGCTTACGAGAAGGTTTATTAAAATTTCTGCCATTGGTGAGAAAATAACAAAGTCTTCTCGGTAACAGAATACGTAATTCTTGCCTATTTAGACGAGAAAGTAAGTCTGCGATTATTTTCATTTCGATTTATATTTAATATGATTTGCAGCAAGAAACGTCACATGCTTCACTTTGGCAGCATTATTCGATGCTGAAGTCATCCTTAGAAGTGAAAGAAAACCTGCGCATTGAGCAGTTTGGGAATGTAATTGCTCACCTTAAACAAATAAATGTAACACTTCAAGATACAAAAACGCATTTAATAAATCCTTATTGTTGCTATATTTGTTTCGTGTTTTAAAATTTTTAAAACACCTTCCGGGAAACGTGTTTTAAGCTGCTGTTTTTATTCTAGGATTTAGATATTAAAAAAATGACTCAAAATATGACCAACAGAAAAAGATATTAATGAAATATTTGCATGTCACCGTAATGCATAGTCTTTAACATAAGTAAATATTTTTTATTATTTGGTAAATATAAAGCAAAAAATTTTCAATATCGAATTACAATAGTATTTATATTTATAATTTTATAAATCTGGCATACTGCTTATGTTATGCTTTGTTGCCCTATGACACTACACCTATAAGGAATCCACCGACGAATCCTGCTGCAAAATATGGATTTGCACGTGAATATCGTTTAGCCTGAAAAAATTAATGTAGAGTAAATATTTTAATTAATTTTTAAGAATTACCGATGCAAGCCATTCCGGCTTTTGCTTATATTTGTTATCCAGTTTTTTAGTAGCCTGCACTGCCTGTTCCTTCATTTTATTCCAGTCCATGCTGCCGTAGCCTGCTTGATGTATAATCTGAGATGCGATTATCCCTCCTCCGACTATAAAAGCAGTTGGTCTACCAAGTTTCATTAGAAAATAACCGGTAGTCCTATGAAAAGCGTTGGTAAGTAACATACAATATATGGAGGGAGGTACATAATTAGCTATCAAAAGATTTGTTTCTTCTTTAATTTTCTTAACACGATGTTAACAGAAATGTACATTTAAAAGCAAAAACGTGAAATATCAAGGTACAGCTGATTGCAAATAAAAGTGGGACAAGTCCTGAGACTACTTTTTGCGTTTTTAATAACGTGTGAAACTTTCTCTAACTTATATTTCCGTAGGTGAATACGTAAAATATTATTAAAGATAGAAGCATAAGAAAAGGAACATAATTACGCGTATTTAATATGTTATTGTACTTCATATTACAGTATTACATATTAGCTGTCCCAGTTTTATTTGCAATCAGCTGTACATGCACAGCTTTTACTGCAATAGCAACACATACCACCCCGAAACTGATCCAAGAATAAGCTGTTGGGGAGGGCCACCTCTGGTAAGCTGAGTACCTATTTTGCGTACAAGGTCATTTGCTGTAGCGCTGCTCTGGACAGGGAGTTTCTTAGGTGAAGGGGAAGTGGATTTTTTATTGTCTTTAGCGCATTTGATTTCACCATCTTCGAAGTCCGGGCTTTCTTTTGGCTTACGTTCCGCCATATTCTGTTAATCGCAGGCCAAAATTCAAAATAATGTTTGAGGAAACTGCTGGAGTAAAGCATAATTCAAGCATTTGAAGTACATTTTACATACATTTAACTACCTGCGTGCTGTGCAATTAGATGTGCATGTGAGCAGAAGCTACATAGTTATAGAATTTGTAAAATAAGAGAAACGTGCTTCTAAACTACCATTACCCGTGACATTTAAAAAATGTCTAAGTAATAAATTGACAGTTATTGTTTTTCCTCTTGCAACATTATGTTTGTACCTATAGTGTATTTAGTACTAATACAGAAAATGTTGATTTTACAATTATGAGAGCTGTAAATTGGAAAAGATATGTAACCTTGATTAGTCTTCATACAGTAAACAGACACACTTGTCAGTAGTCTCTATTTTTAGTTAATTACTGTTTGTGCAGTGTTGCCAGATGTCATATATTTTGTGAAATTCAATACTTTGCATAGTTTTTGTAAACAAGCCCAAAGTTCTGAGTTTTAGCTAAGCGAATGCTATTGAACTTCTCAACTCTGAATTTTAAGTTTACATTTCCTGTTATTCACAAGAATTTGGTGTCACTTATTTCTAGTTTTTGTATTTTATATATTTGTTCATTTCTTCTGCTATTTGTTCTGCTTTGCTTATCTCAAACATTGTCCTTACATTCCAACAGCTTATATAAAATGTTCTACTTTCAATTTTTATGTTGTTTTCACATATAATCTCACGCGAGGGCAAATTAGGACGTTGTTGGAATGCACGAAAAATAATTTCCGGATATGAATTAATGCTCGAATGCAGATTCGGTAAGAAAATCGTAACGACACAAACCTTCACAGTTAGGTAGGTCTACCTACAAAAAAATTCCAAGAAATTTTGATGTAATAGATAATAATAATAATAATAATAATAATAGATCTTTATTGAACAAAATAATATACATTTGCCCAACAGGCGAAGTATCGGAAAACCGTTTTTCAACTCTGCCTATAACAAAATAAATTGTCAATGATGCACAAAAATTCATTTAAAAAAAAAGTGCTAATATAAAATATAAAAATAAAAAAATAAAAAATAAAGGTAAATGCAGTCAATGCAGTTGAAAGTGGTGGAATAGATTATTTACAAACGCCAGATAAATTTAATTACCGACGAACTTAATAACATAAAATAGACAATAACTTAAGAAAAAGCGTAGATACAAAGAGTAAACTTAATGAATAAATTAAAATGTCTACATTCCCTAATGAAAAAAATAAACAAAATAATAAACAAAAATCACACTATGCAAGCTGTCTATTTAACAAAAGTGACTTTACTTGCTTCCTAAATAAGTTTATGCTATTACAATCTTTAAATACAGTTCTCAATCTATTTAAAATATTGCATGCCACATAGTGAAATCCAGACTGAAATTTAGTAGTTCTGTGTGGAGGAATACAATAATAGTCGTCATTTCTAAGGGTCTTACTACGTACAGTATGCCTTTGAATTAACAACATCATTAAATATACAGGACAATTATTACGAACTACATTATACAACAAGCAACTATAGAATAGAGAAAACCTATTTTCAAGTTTCAGTATATTTTGATTATTGTAGTGTTGTGTAATGTGCTCTCGGCGCTCAACATTAAAAGAAAATCTAAAACAGCAGTTTTGAAGTACCTGAAGTTTATGTTTATATTCTTGCGTAAGAAAATTAAAATATATGCTGGAACAATAATCAAGATGACTTAAAATTAAGGTATTCATAAGGGTCCATTTGGTGTTTGATGGTAGTAATGATTTAAATTGATATAAAGACGAAAACTTTCCGTAACAAACAGCAATTTTCTTATTCACATGAGGCAAAAAGGATAAGTTTTTATTTAATATTACACCCAAACTTTTGACGCACTCACGCAATGGTATTTCACTATCACTTATACGAATTTTGGCAGTCATTGTTGAGAGGGCTACACGTCGCACTGCACTGGAACCGATGCATATGGCTTCTGTTTTAGTCGGGTTGATTATAAGACCGTTGTTTTTAGACCACTCAGTAATCAGGTTTAAATGTTCATTTATGGTATTAATTGCATCATCAACAAGGTGGGGATCACAGGATAAATACAGCTGCGTGTCGTCTGCATAAAGATGTAGTTGTATCTTCGATGTAACATAATGTGATAAGTCCGCAGTAAATATTGTGAAAAGGATTGGGCCCAGGATGCTACCTTGGGGTACACCCTGTACAACTGGCAATTCTTCAGATATTTCGGGACCAATGGAGACATGTTGGGTCCTGCTATGAAGATAATTGCGAAACCAATCAATAACTTGTTCACTACAATTGTAATACTTTAGTTTTGCAAGTAGAAGGTCGTAATTTATGCAATCGAATGCTTTACTGTAGTCCAGTAAAAGAAGAATTGTAACTTTAGACTCGTCAATGGCTTGTACAACATCGTTTGTTATTTTAAGTAGAGCAGTCGCTGTGCTGTAGTGCTTCCTAAATCCCGATTGCACAGATGGTAGAATATTATAACTATCTATGTGGCCATTGAGTTTATCACAAACTGCCATTTCTATAATTTTGGAAGCTGTCGGGAGGATACTTATAGGCCGAAGTTGACTAAGCTGTACGGCTTTTGATGTTTTCGCTAACGGACGAATATATGATTTTTTCCACACTTTTGGAAAAGAACTGGTTGCGAAAGAAAAATTCAGAACGTCGCGTAGAGCATATTTAGCATAAGGAAGAACAAGGTGAAGCATCTTTAAGCTGATGCTGTCAGCACCCACTGCGGTGGATTTGATTTTTCCAATATATTTTTCTACATCTTCTACAGTTATTTCCGTGAAGATCAATTCATTGTCAATACCAGGCCTAGTATTATTATTGTAAAACGGTAGCAAAGCTTCAGTATTGACTGTTGCAACAGGAACATTTGCGAAAAAGGTGTTTATCGTATTAGGATCAACAAGTAATGTAGGATCTATAATATTTTTCTCTTTATTGTGAACATTCCAAGAAGAAAAAAGTGTCCACAATTTTCGAGGATTATTTCTATAAATCTGTAATTGATGGTTTATGAATGCGGTTTTTTCTCGTTTAATTGCAGATCCCAAATAGTTACTTAAATCTTTGTAGTAGCGCCTGTCTTGCATACGCCCACTTGACTTAAATTTAAGGTACGCCTGTTTTTTCAGACGAATAATTTCTTTTATTGTGTCTGTTATGTATGGTTTAGGTTTACTGTTTCTTACTTTTATGGTGCGTAGTGGAGCATGTTTATCAAATAGAGTGACTACTGCGTTATTGAAAAAATTAAGTTTTAAATCTATATCGGGTAAGCAGTTAATAAAATTCCAGTCTATGCTACTGGCATCACGTGCAAATTCATCTTCATTGAAGAGAGTAAAATTTCTTTTCAGTATTATTTCGTGTTTAGACGATTCGATGTTGTAGTCCAGGTCGCAGTATATTAGTTTATGATCGGATATATTTTCGAGATCCATTGTTCCATTATTTAAAATAGAACGCAGGTTGTTTGAGCATATGATGTCTATGAGAGTGGATGACGTTTCAGTAATACGAGTTGGTTCAGTTATTACTTGTTTTAGGTTAAACATTTCTAGAATATTCTTAAGATAGACTAGTTTATTATCAGTGGTTAAAAAATCAATATTCAGATCACCCATTAAAATAATTTCATTTGCATCCATAGTTAAATTTGCTAAGGTCAATTCTAATTCATCTAACTGTGAAATAGGAGTATTTGGTACACGATACGCAACTCCAATTGCAATTTTTAACTTATGAGCAGTAAGAATAATCCAGCACTGCTCTAAATTAGAAGATGTTAAGAAGTGTAAATCAACAATCTTGTACTTGAGATGAGATTTGATATAAAGACACACTCCTCCTCCTCTAGTAGGTCTGTCGGCTCTAATTATTTCGTAATGCGGAAGATGTATAGTTGTAGATGAAATTATTGGATTTAACCAGGTTTCAGAGATTGCAATTATATCAAAATTTTGTGCAGATACAAGATCTGCAAAATAATGGAACGACGCATTTAACGAACGACAATTGAGGTGGCATACCGAGAGGTGTTTTACTTTTTTGAAGTCGAGCCAGTTTCGGAAGAATGGCCAATTTTTTTAACAATTTTAGGTATCCCTTTCAGGTATTTAATTGTGAGATTAGATTCGCCTTCTTCCTGCCTTGTTTTGAGTTGCTCCCGTAAGTTTACCATATAATTTCTTTGTATAGGTGTTTCGTCACTCGAGATTTTTATGGTTTTGTATGTAGTTGATTACAATTTATTTTTATTGCGTAGAATATAACTTACATCATGTTCATTATTTAAGATTGCTTTTATTAATCTTGGGCGTGGACCAGGTTTTCCAATGCGAAATGCTGCTACTACCGATACGTGATCAGCTTTAATTGTTTTGATAATTTTATCGGAAGCAACTGTGACTTCATCGTTTTCGCTAATACCGCTTATAATTATATTCTTTGACCGTTTAACACGTTCCACTGCTTCGGACACGATTTCTTCGTATTTATCGGCCACAACTGTTTTTTCCCCAAGAATCTTGTCGTTCAGTTCTTGAATTTTTTTATCGATTAGTTGAAATTTTTTATCAACTAATTCTACCAGAAAGTTTTTAAGCTGATCAATGTGGTCTTGGTTACGGCTCGTGAACTAATTTTTGTATTGGTCATTAATGAGTGTCGTACCATTTTCAATTATACAAAATTTTCAATATGTTACATCTGAAAAAATCGAGAAAAATGGTCTTAAAGTTTAAATATTAAAAACCAATGAAATGAGTAAAATAAATCTAGTTACCTACATTTGACGGAAAGTCATTGACGGCACATTCGTTTTTATTGAAATTTAAAAAACAGTTGAAAAATACAACTAGAAATTTATTATCAACTCCATTCAAAGTTAATAATGATGATGACTGCGTGAGATAAACATTGGAACCAAAAGAAACTAAATTTGGAAAAAGCAAAGGACGCTTATTATGACTTCTGAGGCTTCATGTCCATTGTCATTAAGTAACAAACGACTTCCGGGATTGGACCGTGTCATGATTGAGATCGAAGAACTCAACGTTTCGCCCACTTTCGTAAGGGGCTTCATCAGGAGGAAAAAGCAAAAGAGCACGGTAACTCAACGTGTTAAACATGCCAGAGCCAAAACTCTTTGCAAGGGAAGGGATAGAAAAGCACGGTAACAGAGGCGAAACTCAAGTTTCGCCTCTGACGTGGTTCACACGTTACGTTACCAGACAGACCAATGAATAAAAACATGTTTTTTGGGATCAGGGGACTCTAAAATGTGAAGATCTGTTGAAAACTCAATTTCGAATTTTTGGGGTGAATCCAATACTTTCTTTATTGTAAAAGGAAGATAAATACAGGTTGTCATTTAAAAAAAAGGTGATGATGTCATATCATGAAAAAAAAATTACATAAGAAACTGAAAATCAGCTGAAAATATTCCCTATGGTCAAAATCGCTACACCCCTTAGAGATCTTTTCATAAAAATTAATATCAACGAAGTTAATGAATTTATCAGTTACTTTATTTCCAAACTGTATATGTGTTTCCATGTACGTCTGTCATAGCAGACGTCTTCTTCCAAATCTCTTACTTGCATGGCATTTACATCGTCTCCTTCTTTTTTCCGTTATTCAGGTGGAACCCACTTTAGTATTTTCCTTGGCCACCTTTCTTTGCCCATCCTGTTTACATGCCTGCACTATGTTAATTGTCGTGTTTGCACCTACTCCGTAATATCCTTGTCTATTTCCATTATTTCTCTAATTTTTTCATTTTGTAGGTATCTTATTTTATCTAGTTTTCAGCAAGCTTTTTCTTAGGAAATTCATTTCTGTCACCAATAGCTTATTTTTGTTGCTAGTGTTCACATCCCACGCTTCTACTCCATATATGTACAGGGTGTATACAAATTGGCGCAAAAGCTCCAGGCAGCTTTATTCCTTGTACATTGTGAGTCGAAAACCTTAATACTGAAATGTTGAATTGGTCTTCATAAGCCTTCACGAGCAGTAGATAGAAAACTTTATTTTTTCAGGTAAAGTGTCTTTTTTGTTCTAAATAGGTCAAAATGTCATGAAGGAAAGTTATTCAAAATGTAAAATTATGGCCCCATGTAAAATTTCAGAAATATCGGTCTACTTATAGGAAACCGTGTGCACTAGAAGTACTTTTGTGGTTTCATATAAGTAAACCGATATTTCTGAAATTTTGCATGGGGCCATAATTTTACATTTTGAATAACTCTCCTCCATGACATTTTGACATATTTAGAACAAAAAAGGTAGGGGAAGGGCGGGCAAAGTAAAATATAAATTTAAAATTTTTGTTCTGTGGCGGGCTTTCAGTCAACCACCATGCATCGTTAGCTTTACACATTTGGCACTTCTGGGTGAAGAATGGCTGTGCTCTATTATACTAGTGTGGAATGCTGGTCTGGTGTTGTCTGTGTTTTTGCTGTAAAAATTGTATTTTTCTGTATTTTGCCTGCCATGGATTTACTATTTTCTTGAGCTTCTCTTTGTAATTCAACAAAATAAAGTCTTGAGAGTATAACCACAGATAAGCATACTATTTCCACTGTGTTGCAAATTGATATTTACTTTTTGTCACTTTTTACATCCTGTCGGGCAAAGTGAAATAGTGCTGCGGCGGGCAATTTGAAATAGTATTTCACTTTGCTTGCAATGTTTGAAATATTTTTATTTTATTTTATTATTTGTTCAAGGAAAGAGATGAACAACGTAAAAATGGAAAACGAAAAACTGAAGAAGTACAACGAACAGCTAAAACAAAGAAACCTAAGGCAAGAAGAAAGAATAGAGAACCTAGAAAGAGAAATAAGGAAGAACAGACTAATTATACATGGAATAAATGAACCAATAGAAGAAGGGGAACTGGAATTAAAAGAAAAGGTGAGGGTAATACTGAGAGAGATGGGAATCTCGATAAACATGGAAGAAGATATCCAAGAAGTAAGGAGAATAGGAAACAAACAATAAAGTAATAAAAGGCCAGTTGTTGTTGTGTTATTTTTGGGGAGGCTTATGTCTAGCAAGTAGGCCTTTATAGGCCCTTTTTGCCAACCCCATGAACAAGGTCTAGGCATGCAGAGTACCAGGTACCTTTGTCCTACTTAGAATTTTGCTGAGACTAAGGAGTTTCAACCTTAGCAAGGGATATTTTACATGCTGCACATCATAGTAACATAGAACCGGTGAGGTTTTTAAAAATAAAAGGCTAGTAATGCTGGAATTAAGAGCTAGAAATAAAAGGTTGGAGATATTAAGATCGACAAATAAACCGAAAGGAACGGAAATATATATGGAGGAAGACTACACAAAGGTAATACAAGGACAACACAGGGAATTAATAATATACATGAACCAGTACAGAAGAATGGGACACCACGCAATATTAAGATTCAATAAATTAATAATAAATGGAGAAATAGTATCACTTGAAAGACTACAACAAATAGAAGGACAGAAATATAAAGAAAATGCACAAGAACAGAGAAAAGAAGAGGAAACTCAACTAAACGAGTGGTTGGGAGGAGATCAAGGGAACCTAACTAATAAGAAAGGGAGGACACTAAGTCAAAGATCTCCAAAAAAGTAATATTGGACGGGGTAGGGGAAGTGGACACGACAAGGCAACGGACAAAGGAAAACGCTAACGGAAATAACGATAAGGACAGAAGGAAAAAATTAAAACAGATAGAAATAGAGAAATTAACAGCAAATAGCAAGAAAAAGGAAAAAATACAAAATAAGGCAAAGGAAAACCGGAAAGAAATATTAAATATAAATAAAAATAAAAGAAATGAAAATTAAACCCAAACACCAAATAAAAAAATCTGGTGTGATACACGCACACAACTTCCTTTTACAGTGATCTTATAATTAGCCAAAAATTTGATTTTAAATTTTTAAGCATTTGTCAAGTTTTCAAAAATTACAAATTTTACAAAAACGGTAAAAAATAGAGTGTTAGTTCAAGA
The DNA here is from genome assembly GCA_940337035.1 of Agriotes lineatus. Lineage (NCBI taxonomy): Eukaryota > Metazoa > Arthropoda > Insecta > Coleoptera > Elateridae > Agriotes > Agriotes lineatus. The sequence goes on along the minus strand of CALNHX010005938.1, from coordinate 20,734 downwards.
GACAAATTTTTTCTAGAATTTCAAGCTGAATTAAAAAATGTAATAATATACCGGGTGTTCTGTTTAAAATAGGAATTAATAAAAAAAATAGGAAACCCATTTTAAAAGTATTCAACTGGAAAATCACCTATCTCACATCAATACACATTTAAAATGTAATAAAAATGTAAAGTTTAAAAAAAATCGTTGGAGCCGTTTTTGAAAAATTTAAAAAAACTGAAAAATCACAAGAGTAAACACCTACTTCCGGTTATGCGATTTTCTTCAAAAGCTTGAGCTATATAGTACACAAAACTTATATATGAAGTTTCAACGCCATACCTCTTTCCGTTTTTGAGATATTCTGTTCACAGACAGACAGACATACACACAGACAGACCAGGCGCGTAGGAGCCGCGGGGGCCACGGGGGCCAATGGCCCCCTCAAATAATTTTCAGAGGGGCCTGGCCCCCTCAAAAATATATGTTTCTAGTTTCATCATAATTTATAATTTTACGTATTTCTTGCAACCACTAACATGAACATATATGAACTTGAATTGTAATTAAAACCCGCGTCTGTAAATCGCCTTATTTTTTATTGCCGCCGAGTGAACGATATTAAATTTCACTATTCCAGAAAGTAATCGGTGTGGTCGGATATAATTGAAATGGGACTACTATAACAACACTTTTCTTATCGGGTATTTGCCGTGCAACTGCAAGGTTGTTTCCAAAAGATGCCTGCTATTACTATACAAGTGGGATAACAGCATCATTAATATACGTGTGTGTAAGTTACAAACGAGTGCGTAGCACGAGTTATGTAAGCACACAAGTATATTAATGATGCATTATCACACATGTATTGTACAAAATTGTATCTACGACTGCTTAAAATTGAGAAAAGTGCATTAAGAGAAATGTCAGATCTGTCATTTTCAAAAATATTTTAGTAGGCAAATGTCATTATTCTCCTTAGCATAGAATTTCGGCTTAGACCGCGTAGTCTTTGTATATGAACACCCAGCATTTTCTGGCTTAATGTGCCTTGCACCTTGTGAAGTCGAGCAAAAACCCGCTCGATGGCCATGCTCTTTGGTGGCTCGTGTTGTTTGAGTATATTGAGAACGAGGATACTTAGGCAGATTTGGCCGTTTTGCTGTTGGTGCATCCATATTCACTAACGTTTCGCAAGACCTTGCAGCTTGCATCATCAGAGTGAAAGTCGCACTAAGAACCGAAGGTCGGTGTGGAGCTATTTATAGTCCTCTGTGCCAGGCGCGCGGAGTGGCGTAACGCTGGCGCTGGTTGGTCGTCCGAGTTCAACGTAATCCGTGGGGCGTGGCCGTATGACGCAGAGTGGTTGTAACGCTTTAGATCGTGTATCACAGGGGTCCACGTTTTACTAAGCTTAAAGCCATCTTCCCTGTTGATATTATTTGGATGTTTTTCTATTTCTATGGCTTCACGTATCACTCGCGGGAAGTAATGAGGTATTCTGGCAAGTACTCTGGCATGCTCAAATTCTAAAGTGTGCCCATTTGTGAACGTATGCTCAGCTACGGCTGATTTTGTGATGCGTTTGTGTTTGCAATCGCCTTTATGTTCTTGGAGTCTTAGATCAACGGAACGACCAGTCTGTCCAATGTAACTCGAGCCGCAAGAACAAGGAATGCGATATACGCCAGCGGTTTTTAAACTTGGAATCTTGTCTTTTACTGATCTGAAGCCGTTACCCAAAGTTTCCTTGCTCGTGAACACAGTTTTGACGTTGCATCGTTGCAGGACACGTCCTATCTTATCAGTTGAGCCTTTAACGTAAGGTAGAAATACTAAGCCTTCCAGAGGTGGAGATTCTTCTTTAGCCTTTTTTGTCATAGTCTTGTCTAGTGCTTTTCGTATGGCGGTAGTTGTGTATCCGTTCCTTTGTAAAGAGTCAAACAGATGTAGCTTTTCTCTCTCTAGATTTTCCTCGTCTGAGATACGAACGGCTCTTGTCGCCAGAGTCTGGAGAACTGTTGCTTTTTGCATTGGATGATGATGTGAGTCAGCATTTAGATATCTGTCCGTGTGTGTTTTCTTTCTATAGACTGCATGTCCTAAACTGCCATCTGATTTACGTTTCACCAGGACGTCTAGAAACGGAATACTGCAATTTTCCTCTACTTCCATTGTGAATTGTATGTTGGGATGTACAGAATTCAGGTGTTTTAGGAACAGATTCAATGTCTGGCGTCCATGTGACCAGATGACAAAGGTATCATCTACATATCTCAACCAGCAAGTCGGTTTTAGCTGCGCTTGTTCGAGAGCCTTGGTTTCAAAAGCTTCCATGTAGATATTAGCGATAACAGGTGATAGCGGTGAACCCATGGCCGCTCCTTCGACTTGTTCGTATATTTTATTGTTCCAACTGAAGTAAGTGTTTTTCAGGCAAATTTCAACAAGTTCAACTTGGTCTGTAGGCAAGAGATCTTTGAGCATTACTAGCACCTCATCAACCGGCACTTTCGTGAAGAGTGATACTACGTCGAAACTGACTAGGAGATCATCTTTGTTTAACTTTATGTTCTTTAGTTTCTGGACAAACTCTGCTGAATCCTTGACAAAGGAGTCTGTTTTACCAGTTAGAGGCTGTAGTATACTGGTTAAATGTCTTGCTAAAGCATGTGTAGGAGAATTGATCGCGCTGACAATTGGTCTCAACGGCACGCCCTCCTTATGTATCTTAGGTAGGCCATACATGCGAGGAGTTATTGCATTCCTAGGAATCAATCGGTGCTTTAAAGTGGGATCGATACTATCGGAGCATTTTATGGCAGAGGTTATCTTTGTTTTGAGAGAGGTAGTGGGATTGCGGTGTAGACTTTTGTAAGTTGTATCAGATAGTAAGACTTCCATCTTCGCATTATAATCTGCAGTCTACACCGCAATCCCACTACCTCTCTCAAAACAAAGATAACCTCTGCCATAAAATGCTCCGATAGTATCGATCCCACTTTAAAGCACCGATTGATTCCTAGGAATGCAATAACTCCTCGCATGTATGGCCTACCTAAGATACATAAGGAGGGCGTGCCGTTGAGACCAATTGTCAGCGCGATCAATTCTCCTACACATGCTTTAGCAAGACATTTAACCAGTATACTACAGCCTCTAACTGGTAAAACAGACTCCTTTGTCAAGGATTCAGCAGAGTTTGTCCAGAAACTAAAGAACATAAAGTTAAACAAAGATGATCTCCTAGTCAGTTTCGACGTAGTATCACTCTTCACGAAAGTGCCGGTTGATGAGGTGCTAGTAATGCTCAAAGATCTCTTGCCTACAGACCAAGTTGAACTTGTTGAAATTTGCCTGAAAAACACTTACTTCAGTTGGAACAATAAAATATACGAACAAGTCGAAGGAGCGGCCATGGGTTCACCGCTATCACCTGTTATCGCTAATATCTACATGGAAGCTTTTGAAACCAAGGCTCTCGAACAAGCGCAGCTAAAACCGACTTGCTGGTTGAGATATGTAGATGATACCTTTGTCATCTGGTCACATGGACGCCAGACATTGAATCTGTTCCTAAAACACCTGAATTCTGTACATCCCAACATACAATTCACAATGGAAGTAGAGGAAAATTGCAGTATTCCGTTTCTAGACGTCCTGGTGAAACGTAAATCAGATGGCAGTTTAGGACATGCAGTCTATAGAAAGAAAACACACACGGACAGATATCTAAATGCTGACTCACATCATCATCCAATGCAAAAAGCAACAGTTCTCCAGACTCTGGCGACAAGAGCCGTTCGTATCTCAGACGAGGAAAATCTAGAGAGAGAAAAGCTACATCTGTTTGACTCTTTACAAAGGAACGGATACACAACTACCGCCATACGAAAAGCACTAGACAAGACTATGACAAAAAAGGCTAAAGAAGAATCTCCACCTCTGGAAGGCTTAGTATTTCTACCTTACGTTAAAGGCTCAACTGATAAGATAGGACGTGTCCTGCAACGATGCAACGTCAAAACTGTGTTCACGAGCAAGGAAACTTTGGGTAACGGCTTCAGATCGGTAAAAGACAAGATTCCAAGTTTAAAAACCGCTGGCGTATATCGCATTCCTTGTTCTTGCGGCTCGAGTTACATTGGACAGACTGGTCGTTCCGTTGATCTAAGACTCCAAGAACATAAAGGCGATTGCAAACACAAACGCATCACAAAATCAGCCGTAGCTGAGCATACGTTCACAAATGGGCACACTTTAGAATTTGAGCATGCCAGAGTACTTGCCAGAATACCTCATTACTTCCCGCGAGTGATACGTGAAGCCATAGAAATAGAAAAACATCCAAATAATATCAACAGGGAAGATGGCTTTAAGCTTAGTAAAACGTGGACCCCTGTGATACACGATCTAAAGCGTTACAACCACTCTGCGTCATACGGCCACGCCCCACGGATTACGTTGAACTCGGACGACCAACCAGCGCCAGCGTTACGCCACTCCGCGCGCCTGGCACAGAGGACTATAAATAGCTCCACACCGACCTTCGGTTCTTAGTGCGACTTTCACTCTGATGATGCAAGCTGCAAGGTCTTGCGAAACGTTAGTGAATATGGATGCACCAACAGCAAAACGGCCAAATCTGCCTAAGTATCCTCGTTCTCAATATACTCAAACAACACGAGCCACCAAAGAGCATGGCCATCGAGCGGGTTTTTGCTCGACTTCACAAGGTGCAAGGCACATTAAGCCAGAAAATGCTGGGTGTTCATATACAAAGACTACGCGGTCTAAGCCGAAATTCTATGCTAAGGAGAATAATTCGAGTAACCGCGAAAGCCTCAAACAATACAAAATGTCATTATGTCATTCATTTAGTAGGCAAATGTCATTATGTCATTCATTTGACACTATTTCAGTTACGTAATGAAGTCATTACACTACTCAGTTGCGTAATGACACCATTACATAACTGAGTGGTGTAATGAGCTTCATTACCTAACTGAAATAGTGTCAAATGAGTGACGTAATGCGTTACTTATCCCCCTGGAGTAGATAAAATACATTTATTGATTTATTATGTGGAACATTAGTAGGTGCTTTACCAACTAGAATTTCTGATTTTGGTACAGGTTTCTAAATGATAGTTTCTTAATTGAATTTATTTTTGTATTTGTGTTTTATTATTTTTAATCTTTATTTATACCCTTTTTATTTTTCGGTAACTCGTTTCTATATTTATTTAAATTTGCTTATTCATGTGTATTCTTTGCTTATGTGAAAATCTGATAATAAACATTGTTCATTGTTTAATTATTTTTTTTATGGTACAGTGTTTTTTTTTAATAAAATAGCACTTATTAAGTAACCAGTGACTACAATATACTATTATAGTATAAAACTAAAAATTGATAATCAGGAAATCAGAAATATTATAGCTCGTATTAATGGATCAAGTTAGAAGTATGTCTTTATTGAAAATAGATTGGCCCCCGCAGTCTAGAAAACGCTCCTACGCGCCTGAGACAGACAGACAGACAGACCAATGAAAAAAAAATGTTTTTTGGGATCAAGGGACTCTAAAACGTGAAGATCTGTTGAAAACTCAATTTCGAATTTTTGTGGTGAATTCAATACTTCCTTTATTGTAAAAGGAAGTAATAAAAATAGAAACATGGAATATAACATCAATAAGTGGGAAAAAACGAGAACTGATACAGGAAATGACAGAATATAAAATACAATAGTTGGGATTATGTGAGACAAAGAAGAAAGGGAAAGGAAAAATCAAAATAGGAGGAAGACATACCCTATACTATTCAGGGGTGGATACAATACAAAGAGCAAAGGAAGGAGTTGGAATAGTGATGACAGAAGACATACATGCAAAAGTTACTGATACTAAATTCATATCATGAAAGATAATTTACATTAAAATAGAAACAGAAGAGAAATGGTATGTAATACAACTATATGCGCTGACAGAAGGAACAAACGAAACGGAAATAGATGAATTCTACACAGACCTATAGAATACTTTGGACGAGATTAGAGAAAATTCCGAAAAAATTATATTGATGAGGGACTGGAATTCAAGAATAGGAAAAGATGAGAGCACAGGACTTGGATGTAGAGGAAAATATGGTGAAGAAATACTAAATCAAAATGGGAAATAAGAATGCTCACCTTCTGTCAAATAAATGATTTACTAATACTTTCTGGGAACAACCACTGCAAGAAAGATATACATTTGTAGCAGAGCGGGGAGATGCAAAAAGCATTATCTACTATACAGAGAGATTTTTCTTACTACAAACACGGCAGACGATATGTCGAATTTACAAATGCCGAAAATTTAACTTTGACAGTTCCCGTATTTTGTCATTAGATAATATCTGCTGTCATTTCTATCTTAAAATCGATAACTACGAAGCAATGGATCAGTGCAAATTGTAAAATGGTATTATCAGGGTCCAACGGTCCGGGAAATTCAAAATTCTTTCACAACATTTGAAAATAGGTGTTCTTTATCGTTATCAACGTTACATGGAGTTATTTCAAATTTTGGAAACTTTGGATGTGTTTCTCCCCAAAAGCACGAAAGCCCTAATGTTCCCAATGAAGACAGGTATTTAAAAGAGGTTTGTATTACCGCTAATGACTATCCAGACTATTTATTTAAATAAATTGCAGAACTAGTAGATTTAGCTGCGATATTCTTCTCGTTGGCCATTTCAGAAGTATGGAATTTTGTGAAATTGTGACAGATATGCCTAAAACTTCCTCTGAAAAGTCGTTTTCACTACAACTAACGATTTGAAGAACTGCGTTTAAAAATTAAAAGGGTTGTTCAGAGTACTAGCACTAATACGTTTCTATGATCGCTTAGGATATTGTTTAGCGCAAGGAGGCAGGCTCTTTGAACAACAGCTAATTTAAACTTCTTGAATTTTGTTATTTGAAATAAAAATAGTTTTATTTTTGTTTGCATCTTTTTTTTACTGAGTTAGTTTGTTCCGAAGAAATTATTTCTTTCTTCAGAATGCGTTTTACTTTAAGAACTACCTTCTTTTACTGTAGGTACTGTTAATCTCTAAAAATCCTGTTTTTCAACTCTGAATTTATCACCTGAATTAATCACAGAATAACAGTACCTCATACATTCTATCTGTGATATAATAATTAATTTAAAAAAAATTACACTAGGCGTCTGCGTTGAACAATTACTTAAACAATCAACGCAGACGACCCGTGGATTAATATCAGAGTACCTTAGACCGACTGTCCATCGGTCTTGGCGTAGTTTTAGGCAATCGTAAATTCGCCTTGATTTACTCGTGTTCGCAGTTCATGAATTTTCACTGTATAGTGTACACACAAGAAAGGAGACACAAAATCGAACAATTTAGAACAGAAAATAGAGCTGAAATAGGCACACACCACAGATTAATAATAGCTGAAATGCATGAAAAAAGACAAGAAAAGATAGACGAACCAGAATATAGTAGAATAGCAGTAAAGAGACTACAATACCCAGAAAAGAAGAAAAGATATAAGGAAGAAACAGAAAAAATTTGAAATGGCTAAAGAAAAAGAAGAAAATCTTGAAGAAAGATGGTACATATTTAAAGAAATAATATTGAGGAAAGTGGAAGAAATATGTGGAGTATATAAAATCAAGAAAAACCAAAAAAGAACTGAATGGTGGAATAAAGAAATACAGGCAGAGGTGAAAAAGAAGAAAGAAGCATGGAAAGCGTATATTAGAACGAAAAGAGAACAAGAAAAGGAAGAATATCACAGAATAGGAAACACGGTAAAAGTAATGATAAGAGAAGCTAAGAGAGAGAGTTGGAAGAAATACGGAGAAGAACTAAATCAATGTTACAAAAATAACAATAGACAGTTTTGGAGCAAAATAAGAACAATAAGGGGCAGGAAAATAAAAGAGATAAGAGGATTGAGAGATAAGGAAAACCAGATAAAATCACAACTACAGGAAATAATAAACATACTAGTGGACCCGTTGCAAAATATTTTGCAAGTTACAAAACTTCTTTGTAACGTGTGACAGGATCCATTCGGTAAAATTTAAATTTTTAAGTTTTCAAACTACTCACTCATGATATTGCTACATATACTTGACCATGGCTAAATACTGGTTGTTGCAAATTCGATATTTTTCCACTTTATTCATAGTTTGTCCTTGTGATTTATTAATTGTCATCGCAAATGATAGGCGTACAGGTAGTGCAATATTAGAATGTGTTAATGTATACGCGATAATAATACTCTTCTGTCTGTGGCTTGTCCACTTAATACCAAATCTAAGCAGTTCATAAATAAATTGTGTTTAAACCACTGAAATTTAACGAATCTAGAAATTCCATAGAAAATTATAAAACGTTGTCATTATGTGATGCAATTGTATTCACACTCAAATATTGCTTTTCATATTCAGGCAAAAGAGGTATAATTTTGTTGTTGACTTCATCGCAATCTTTGTTGTTTAGAGCACCACCAAGAAACTGATCGCTAATTTAACGAATTTCGATACGCGCGAACCGAATATCGCTAAGAGAGCGTTTACACCGTAACACCCTTATTTGGCCTATTTGTAAGACGATCTAATATGCCAAATTTTAACTTCCTATCTGTAGTACTTCGCAATCTTAAAAAACAGATCTATCTCATTTAACTCTTTTGAGAAGATGCATTCCGCAAAACCCTGAAAATGGTTTGACATGATTTCTAAAACGAACTAATATGCCGAATTTCGACTTCCTACCTATCTCCTGATCTGTAGAAAAACACATCTACCCCATTTAAACCTTTCGGGAGTTAATTTCGAAAAAGCCTGAAACTGATTTGACCTTAATTGTAAAACGATCTAATATGCCGAATTTCAATTTTCTGCCTGTAGTAGTTCCTTTGTGGCTATTTTTAGAAGAACACTTCTGGTCTCTTTAACCAATTTTAGGGAATACATTTCGAAAAACCCTAAAAATAATTTCCGATTAGTAAAACAATCTAATATGCCGAATTTCAAATTACTGCCTGTAGTAGTCTCCCTGTGGCGATATCATGACAAACAGATTTGTCTCATTTAACCCCTTCTCGTGATGAATTTTCCAAAACCCAAAAAATGATTTGATCTGATTTGTAAAATGAACTAATATGCAGAATTTCAACTTCCTACCTGTATCTATCTCGTGACGATCTTTAGAAAAACACATCTACCGCATTTAATTCTTTTGGGGGGAGGCATTTCCAAAAATCCTGAAAATGATTTCACCAAATTTGTAAAGGGAACTGATTTGCTGAACTTCAACTTCCTACCTGCAGCAGTCACCGCGTTAAGGCGACTTGTAGGAAAACGCATCTACCCCATTTAACCCCTTTGAGAGGGTACGTTTCCAAAAACTCTAAAAATGACTTGACTTGATGTGTAAAACGCACTACTGTGCCGATCAATTTACTACTTGCAGCAGTTACAGTATTATGGCGATCTTTAGAAAAACACAGCTACTCCGTTTAACCTTTTCGGGAGTTAATTTCGGAAAGCATGAAATTTATTTGAGTTTCTGTAAAACGATCTAATACGCCGAATTTCAATTTCCTGAATGTAGTAGTTCCTTTGTGATTACTTTTAGAAAAACACTTTTGGTCTATTTAACCACTTTCAGGGGATCAATTTCGAAAAACCCTAAAAATGATTTCCGATTTATAAAATGAACTAATAGGCCGAATACTGCTTGTAGTAGTTTTCTCGTGGTGATATTTTCACAAACAGATTTGTCTCATTTAAACCCCTTCGGGGATGAATTCTGCAAAACCCTAAAAATTATTTGATCTGATTTGTAAAGAGAACTAATTTGCCGAATTTCAACTTCCTACCGGTAGTGGCTTTCTCTTTCCAATTAAAAGAAAACACATCTACCCCATTTAACTCCTTTAGGCGGGATAAACTTTGAAAAATCCTGAAAATGATTTGCTCGAATTGTAAAAGGAACTGATTTGCTGAATTTCAACTTCTTACCTGCAGCAGCTGCCGCGTTCAGGCAACTTTTAGAAAATCAAATCTATTTCATTTAACCTCTTTGGGGGTGAATTCTAACAATCCCTTAAAATGAATTGACCCGATTTGAAAAATGTTCTAATATGCTCAATTTCAACTTCCTATACTTGTAGTAGATTTGTCCCATTTAACCCCTTTCCGGGATGAATTCTTCAAAACCTTGAAATTTACTTGATCTGATTTGTAAAACGAACTAATATGCCGAATTTCAGCTTTCCATCTGTAGTAGTTTCCTTGTTGTAGATATTTCAAAAAACAGGTCTACCACATTAAGCGCCTTTGGAGAAATGAATTTCGAAAAGCCCTAAAAACGATTTGGCCCTATTTGTAAAAAGAACTAATATAACGAATTACAATTTCTTACCTTTTCCAGATTCTATTATGTAACGATCTGTGAAGTAAAAGTCAATCCCGTCAAATAGAGGGTAAAAGTACTTCTTTGTAGACGATGCCGGATGTTTTCTCTTTTGGTTTGATCACCACTAAGTTATTTGGAGAACTGGCTCCTAAACAGTGTAGATAAAGTTGATCGAGTCTTTCCTCAAGTCGACCCCAGTCTGTTTCAGCGACTGTCTCTGCACCTTGTTGATCGTCATCACGAAGCAGGTTTTGACTTAAATTGGAAAGAATAGTCTGCAGAAATAACGGGTATTCGCTGCCTCCCCTTTTCCAAAACCTATGAAAATTGTAGCCTCAATGACGTTACGATGCGGAGCAGTCAAGTTTGGGAGTCTTGACGTTTCTCAGACGTATAATGGGTGCTCTAACTTTCAAAGGCAGGGAATTTGGAGGAAGTCCGAGAGGGTCGAGAGTGTGGACAAACTCAACGTGGTAGTGCACTATATCCTCTGCGTCCACCACAGTGTTAATCGACTGATAGATCTTTTCCTCTGAATGAAAGGCTCCGAGGTGTGTGTTGTTGATTTCTAGTGCCTTCATTCTTCAGAGTGGTAATCGCCCTTTTTCGAAGTCAGAATACAGGTTTTGCTGTTTTGTTCTTGATGTCGGAATATATTATGTTAGTGAGGCTGGCGATATCTGTCACGGCTTGACATAGGTTTTCGTTGCAGAGTTTCAAGAGAAGTTTGTAAAACTATTCGGCTTTGGAGTCTCCTCTCAGGTGAACCCTTATGTAGATTCAAGACAATATGTCCTTATTGAGCTGATACTGCATTTTGTGAAATCACGTATTTGTCTTGAGAGCAACTGTCATTTAAATATCGTCGAGCGGATAAAGCCACAGTAAATAATAAACCACTAAAGGGGCCCATTGTAAAATATTTTTCACCTTATAAAACTTCTTTGTATACAATGTTTAGCGTGTGGCACGATCCATGAGGTAAAATTTTAATTTTTAAGTTTTCAAAACTACGAACACGTGACATTGCTACATATAATTGACCATGGCTAAATACTGGTTGTGGCAAATATATTCCTACTCTATCCAGGGTTTGTCCTTGCGATTTATTAATTGTCATCGCAAATGCTAGGCGTACAGGAAACTGTCTTCTCCGAAAACAAAAAGGTAATGTAATATCAGAAGGTGTTAAATCTATACGCGGTAATAATACTCTTCTGCCTATAGCTTGCCCATTTAGGACTTCCAAATCTAAACAGTTCTCGTATAAATTGCGTACCATTAATCTTGTACCATTTATTAAACCAGTACACACATTCAAATTTCTCAAGAGAATAACAATTGCTCCTATTTTTAATGTTAAGCAGTGTGGAGGTATTCCACTGAAATTTAACGAATCTAGAAATTCTGTTGGAAATTGTAAAATGTCATCGTCATTATCTGATACAATTGTATTCACACTCAAATATTGTTTTTCATAGCCAGGTAAGAGAGATATAATTTTGTGGTTAATTTCATCGCAATGTTCGTTTTTTGGCGCTAAAATTGAGAACTTTGAGATACTACGGCTGTTCTCAAGCGTTGACAAACTATTACCAAATATTTCTGTAATGATGTCCTCTTTGGCAATTAGTTGAGATGGCATTTTAATTGTATCCTCTTCACCTGTAATAGTGGGATATTCTCCATTTCCAATTTGCAAGAGAAATGTAGAAAACTCAATTTCACTTTCGTTGGCACGCATGTTTCTAAACAGTTTTATAGCTATTAAGGCAACTAGTGTTTTACAGAGGATTTAAAAATCGAGGTCGATCATGTTAAAATTCGAGCGAAGCGAGAATTTTATGATCGACCGAGATTTTTAAACTGTAAAACACGAGTTGGCTTCAATATTTTTTCTACAGCCGAGGAGTTTGTTAGCTTAAATGCCCTAGGGGCTTCGCCCCTCTCCAAAGCGGCCCTCGGAGCTCCACCCCTCTCCAAGGGGGCCCTCGGGACTCCGCTCCTCTCCAAGGGGACCCTTGGGGCTCGGCCCCTCTCTAAGGGGGCCCTCAGGGCTCGACCCCTCTCCAAGGGGGCTCTTGCAGCTCCACCCCTCTCCAAGGGTGCCCTTAGGGCTCCGCCCCTCTCCAAGGGGGGCATCGGGCTCCGCCCCTCTCCAAGGGGGCTCTTGCAGCTCCACCCCTCTCCAAGGGTGCCCTTAGGGCTCCGCCCCTCTCCAAGGGGGCCATCGGGCTCCGCCCCTCTCCAAGGGGGCCATCGGGGCTCGGCCCCTCTCCAAGGGGGCCATCGGGCTCCGCCCCTCTCCAATCGGGCACTCGGGGCTCTGCATACAAATCGGTCCGATATAATAACTGTACTTTTAATCTTCACAAATAAGGTTTTATAAACTCTTAAAGTACTCCGTGCTTTAAATGGAATGGCGTGTTTTATAGACAACATAAAGCACGCCGCATATGACCCTTGGAAACAGTTTAAAATCACGGCTGTAGAAAAAGATCTTAAAACAATGCCACAGAGAGCAATTTTTAATGCATTGTTGAATCGTTGATTGGCGTGATCCATGTGGAACTACTGGTAAAACCTGTCTAAAGTCTCCTCCTAAAACAATGACTTTTCCACCAAATGGTATGTCATTTTGCATGATGTCCTGTAAAAGCCTGTTCACACACATTATCGCATGTACCGTTGCCATTGGTGCCTCGTCCCATATTATAAGTTTTGCCATGCGTATTGTCGACGCTTCTGTACTATTGGATTTCAAAGAGGACACAGATGATTCGTGTAAATTTAAAGGAAGTTTAAAACGACTATGAACTGTCCGGCCACCAGGTAACAACATTGCTGCTATACCGGTCCAAGCTACGGGTATAACGCTATATCCTAGTCGCGCACAGTTACTAATAAGGCATTGATAAACATATGTTTTTCCCGTGCCACCAGGACCGTCAATGAAGTAAGCATTACTTGTGTTGTTTCCTAACTGAACTGCATTCATGACTTCATCAATAATGGCTCTTTGCTCAGCGTTAGTTTCGTGCATCATATCTTGAAGTGGTTGTCCAACTGCTAAATCGGAAACTATATCCCCAAAATTAGTGTGATTGATCGAACTCGTTGGTGGTAAACCGATAGAAGAAAGAGAATGTCCGTGCAATTTCAAAGTAGCGAGAATATCAAGTAGTGCCATTTCATAAGAAATATTTTCGTTATTGGTATAGAGGTAATCTTCACTCATTTCTTTTCTAAACGTTTCCCATAAATAAAGGGCATTAGTAGGATTTTGGAAAACGCAAATATAAGCAAAGAGTTGTCTTAATTGAGGAGGCATTTGAAATACGCATGCTTCCTGTAGACAGCGGTACCACTCGGAATCATCTTGTAGCAAACCGCGATGCAGTGCTGCTTCTTTAAATGTCGAGTAAATCACACCTTTATATGCTTTAACGTCATCAAAACTTTTGGCCCCTACAACATGCAGTAATAATAATCTCAAATGGTAGCGTTCTGAATCAGAGGGGGCCACGTTATACATTCTACCAATGACTTTGCTATATCGCTGTCTTCTTTTCCATTTGTTATTACTCCAAATATAATGCAGAGGTGTCTCAGGATATATGTATGAACTTGCAGTTTCTGGACATTTATTAATGTCAAACCAACCCATTAAAGCGGAATTTTTAATTTCTGAGCGAAGCAAAGCCTCCGCTGCTTGGTCGTTATTAAAATATACTTGTTGATGATCCGGTAAATGTACCGGTAAACGTACTACAGTATGAGACTGTTCGTGCATATTGTACGCAAATATTCGATGAGCGGCTTCATTTGGTCCGACGTACCTAGTATTTAAATACGAAGTTATTTCATCGTAATGCAATATATCGTCTTTAACGACTGCTTCTATATTAGCACAATCATGGCCTTTGTAAATATATTTGTGAATATATTTGACACTATGGACACTTGAACATATCTCAACATTTATATGTGCTCCAAAATATTTTAAAAGAAATGGATTATATGGAACAATGTAACGATTATCAACATTAACGGCTCTTCCATTTACGGTTTTGATAATTGTGCGGCCATTATTTCTTCTCATGTAGATTGGATAACCGTTAACATTTTCTTTAGTTACTTCAGAAAATGGTTTTGGAAAGTCTTTCTTACAATGCCCATTATCCATGCAAATGCAAGACGGATTTAAGGTTCCGCAAGGTCCATGTACCATGTGATTTTTAACTAAATTAAATAGGCTAACATCATCGTTAGGATCAGGAATTTCAGCTGATACAACTTTATTAATATCTTCAACTTCACGAAATTTACAATTATCCTCAAGAGTGACTAATAAGTGGACATGGGGCAATCCTCGCTTTTGAAATTCAACAGTATAAATGAAGGCTTTAACATCACCGAATACTTTATTCTTATTAATCAGGGTCAACAATTGCTTCACTTTTGCATTAAAAACACGGGCTATAATGTCAGGTCTATTATTTGGTGTTTCATATGAGTGAATATTACTTGTAATTTCAAGCCAAGACGCATTACATGTGAAAGTAATAAATAGATCCGGTTTTCCAAACTTTCTTACTATAGCCATAGCGTCTTGATAGTTTTGCATCATATGCCGGGGACTTCCAGTAAAAGATGATGGTAAAATTACCATTTTTCCAACCGAGACATTTTCATTTTGTGCTTTAGTATGTAAAGCATCTGCGAGTCCTACATATGTGTCCACTCTTAATTTGTTTTGTTGAAATCTAATGAACTTTAAGCGATCTCCTTCAATGCGACAATAATAATCGATCAACAATTGTTGAGTTAATTTACCTGCACTTATAACCGGATTAAAATTACCAGCAGGTACATCACCTCTTACAGCAATTTTATAGCAAATGTACTCCCGCATAGTCACTTTACTTCTAATAGCTGTTTTTCTGTTACCTTGAGTATCCATAGCTATATGCCAACCAGTCTCACCATAAGGCCAAATTAAAACATACGTCAGTGGGTCACAGTGCATGCTGTCGAAATCAATTTTTTGTACACCACCTCTTTTTGGATAAATGGATATGTTTCGATGGGAAGGTGGGGCACCATCAGACGACTCAAAAACAGCTGCTACCTCCGAAACGGTTGGATCATTGTACCGACGACTATCTTCCGTAGGTTCATGGTAAAATCGCATAATCAGGTTTAGCCCGGGTTGATCTTTATTTTGCCTATCAATCATATCGTGCATGACCTTGTATGAACGTGCATAAGGATTACA
Organism: Agriotes lineatus; assembly: GCA_940337035.1. Lineage (NCBI taxonomy): Eukaryota > Metazoa > Arthropoda > Insecta > Coleoptera > Elateridae > Agriotes > Agriotes lineatus. The sequence goes on along the minus strand of CALNHX010005938.1, from coordinate 5,038 downwards.
TTGAACTAACAGTTGATGTAACTCTTCAAGAATATCGTTTCTTAACAATGCATTTTCTGGCCTCTGTAGTCGAAGTTTATTTGCTTCAGAAAAATCTAAAATATATAATTGTGCATAGATACTTTTTTCCTTCGATTCTGGATAAAGAGAACCAATTTTATGGTATGTGTCTCCTAAAATTTTAAAGCAATAAGGGCCATAACCAGGAGGCAGTTTAACATTAGCACCAAAAGAAACAAATGAGAGCGCGTTATTATATTGACGAATGTTATCTCGAAAGTTACTTGCTCTTGCACACTTATTTGTGTATAGAGATTTCAGTTGATCAGGTATTTTACTTTCAGGTAAACTAATTTTGCCGTTACCACAGCAAAGACTGAAATAACCTCTTGATGTTTTTTCACATTCAAAATGTAATGCCGCACATTGAGTGCATTTCTTTGATAAACTACCGATAGCGAAAAGTCTAACACCCAAAACGTTAGTTGACAGAGCACATCTATTTACTATTTTAAATGAATAGCATGTATTAGTAGAATTTCGAGTAGAAATATAATGTAGTTTTCTTGTGTGTAACTCACGCCTACGGGTCAAAGATAGGGTTTTTCGTAACTTGATGGGACGACCTTGAGATTGCTGTGATAGTACATCAATATCAGCAGTTTCATTTGGTTCGGTAAATAGTATAACATTGTAATGTCCTGCATCTGCTGGACCGGAAAACAACAAATTGCAGATTTCGTTTCCATTACCATACACAGTAGGATTAATTAAATCAGATGTTCGATAAACGCAAAATGAGATATGAGGATATATTCGGCTAATGCACGTCAATTCAACATGTCCTGCATATTCACCATTTAATGACATCAAATCTTCATAGTCCCTCGCTACGCGAATAGGCAATCTATAAGATGGATCTCCAATAATAAAGTCAGCATACGACTCCCAATTATTTATAATTGTATTAACAACTTGTAAGCGAATGTGCCGATGGTTGTCTTCGCTCCCATAAACATGGAAGGAAATAGAGCGAAATAAACAATTTCCATCAGGGACGATATTAACCGTCGTGTAAGACCTATGAGACATAATTACTTCCTCACACTATTATAGTATTAGAATTTCGGTACAGCAAACCAGCCTATAAATATGAAAATTCAGATACTGAAACTAAAAACAAAAAATACCTTACTAAATCTGGGCGATGAAGAAGATTCAATCACACACGCTACTTTTATAAAGGAAATATTGAAATTTTCTTAAAATTCAGCGTCAGTGGTACTTTGACATTTCTATCATAATTTAGCAGGCCGTCTTTTCCGCAAACAAATTCGAGTGGTCCATTGCAACAATCAGGAAAACATCACGGGCCGACTTTGAGAGTTTAGTTGTTCCACTGCTAGGGAGCTTGAAGCTACGTCACTTGCGCGATATAATATTTTGATTTTTCTCTAAAAGTTATGCAGTTATTTGCAATTTAGGACTTTTGTGCACATCTACATGGTGACGGCTTTCATTTAAAAAAAGAATTATCGAAATCGGCCCCGTGGAAGTCTCAAAATAGATGTCGAAAGAAAACGCTTCACGTTTTAAATATATAGATGGGAAAAATACTATATGGAAAAATATGAAGACAAACAAGAAGAAGAACAGAATATACAGGAAAATAAGACACAAAACCAGACAACGAAAAACGAAAATACAACAGAAGAAACACAAATGGAAGAACTAGAGGAGGCAATGGCCAAAATTTGGATAGGAAAAGCAAGTGGGCCAGATAGAATAGACCAGGAGATGATAAAGTGGTTAGGGGAACTAGAAAAAGAATGGTTACTAAAAATAATGAGGCTAGCATAGTAATCAAATAAAATGCCGAAAGAGTGGGAACAAAACATACTGGTGCCAATCCACAAAAAAGGAGACGAATTCGAATGCAAAACCTGTAGAGATATATGTCTCTCATCGGTAGTATACAAGGTATACACAAGAATAATAGAAAAGAGAATGAGAGCAATAGTAGAAGGAAAACTGGAAGAAGAACAATCAGCATTTAGACAAAAAAGACAAACAGTGGATAATATATTCCTACTAAGACTAATGATGGACAGGAAAAATGAAAAAGGAGAAGAAATGCATATAACTTTTATAGATCTTAAGACTGCTTTTGATAGAGTAAATAGAAATATCTTGTGGGGAATTATGACAGATCTAAACATCCCAAGAAAACTAATAGAAATAACAAAGAACATCTATGAAAATACAAGGGCAAGAGTACAGATATGCGGCAGACGATCATCGCAATTTAAAATGGAAAGAGGAATTAAACATTGCCTTTTATACTCATAATGGAAAAAATAATAAAAAACGCCAAGCAAAGATCAAAACACCTACAAATGACCATCGGATACAACAATCTAAGACCCATTAAAACAGAGGTAATGATATATGCAGACGATATAGTATTGGTAGCGGAAAATCAAAGAAAAATGCAACAATTAATAAACATATGGGTGGAAGAGATAGAGAAAGTAAGATTAGAAATAAATATAAACAAATGCAAATACATGAAAATAGGCAATACACAAACACAACAGGCAGAAGAAAACGGGAACAAATTGACATGTAAAGGGGTGGAAATAGAAAAAGTGACTACACATGAATACCTGGGGACTAATAATGAACGACGGAAAAATCGGCACAGAAATTGCAAATAGGGCCAAAAAGACAACAAAAATATACTACGCCCTAAATAAAACAGTGCTGGTAAAGACAGAAATAGAACAGAAAACAAAGATACACATATATAACTCAATGACAATACCAACATTAATATACGTGAGCGAGACATGGGTAATAAACTAAAAACAGAGAAGCAAAATAAACGCGGCAGAAATGAAACACCTGAGAAAGATAGCGGGGAGGACGAAAATGGATAGATGCCGAAGCGAAAACATAAGGAAGGAACTGAACCAGGAAGACATCGAAACAAAAATAAACAGAAGAAAGTTAAGCTGGTATGGACACGTAATAAGAATGGGAGAGGACAGAATAGAGAAGAAAGCAATGGAAGCTAAAAGATTTGGAAACAGAAGGAAAGGAAGACCTCGGAAGGGATGGCTGGGACAAGTGGCAGAATGAAAAAGGGAAAAACAATGCAACAGATGAAACAACTAGCGAGGGACCGGAGAGGATGGAAAAAATAGATAGAAGAAAAATGAACAACAAACTCCGATGCCATCAAGGCATAAGGAGGAAGGAGAAGAAGAAGAAGAGAATTTGTTCAAGATCAAAATGGTTTACAAATACACACGGAAAACGAATCAACAGGGATGGGATGAAAATCAAATGGAAACAGCACTGACATCTGTCAGGCAAGGAACGGGAATAAATGCGGCAGCAAGGATTTACAATGTTCCAGTTACAACACTGTTTAGGAGACTGAAGAAGCCTGTGGAAGAAGGAGCAAAAAAAGGTTTGGGAAGATTTCGAACAGTCTTCAGTGCTGAGCAAGAAAATATCCTTGTTGAGTGTTTCCTTTTCCGACTTTTTGGCCTGACAAGATCAGATCTCAGGGATCTCGCCTTTCAATTCGCTGAACGATCTCAACTCGCACATTCATTCAATAAAATAAATCGAAAAGCAGGAAAAGACTGGGTTACTGGATTTCTACGACGACATCCAGAACTATCTTTGCGGTTTTCTGAGAATACGTCAGCAGCGCGAGTATCAGCATTTAATGAGGTTAACGTAAATAAGTTATTCGATCTTCTTGAAGGGTTGTAGGAAACTCACGGTTACACTCCGGACAGGATATACAATTGTGATGAAACTGGGATCTCTACTGTGCCCAACAAACCATCTAAAATACTATCTAGAAAGGGGAAGAAGCAGGTGGGCGTATTATCGTCAGCTGAGAGAGGAACTCTTGTCACGGTTGAGATTTGTTTCAGTGCTACTGGAAACTATATTCGACCAGCACTGATATTTCCAAGGGTCCGAGCTAATCCACTGTTTGAAAAGTGTGTTCCCCCCAACACAAAAATCTTCACACACCCATCTGGATGGATGCAGTCAAATATTTTTGTAGAATGGTTCAAACATTTCCTTAAATATTCGAAGCCTACAGCTGAAGAACGTGTTTTGTTAATCCTTGACGGTCACGCTACGCACGTCAATAATCTAGAAGTAATAATGTTGGCAAAAGAAAATCATATGGACATTTTGGTGTTGTCTCCACACTGCACACATCGGTTACAGCCACTCGATGTAGCCTTCATGTATCCTCTGTCAGCATACTATGAACAAGCTGTAAGGGTATGGTTGAGAGAAAACCCTGGAAAAGATTCATGACATTTGGTCTCTTTTTGGAAATGCATACTCAAAAGCAGCCACCTTACAGAATGCAATCTCTGGCTTTATACCCCTTTGAAAGAGTTTTCCCAAAGGATTCCTATTCAGCAGCTGAGACAACGAATCTTTTGTCGAGTAGTAGTGAGGATCAAGCTGAAACACCCTCAACTTCAACACCTTCAACGTGGACACCCCCAACGGCAACATTTGTTTCACCTTATGACATTTTACCCATTCCTCATGTGGATGATTCAAATGAGGGTATATCTGGCAATAGAGCAATAAAACGTCCTAGACGTAAACATCGCAGAGGTACGACAACCATAGCTACAAGTACACCTGTCATTGAAGAACTGAAAAAAAAGAAGGCATAACAAGAAACAAAGAGTGAAAAAGTGCCAAGAAAGACTCTGACAGTGATCGTACTGACAAGAGCCTCAAGCTGGACGACCGTGACTCTGAGTGGGCGGAGACATTCTCTTCAGGTGAAGACGAACGAGGTAGAAACAATAGCCAAGTTATTACACCAGATATGATAGATGAAGGAAGCTGGATTGCTGTTAAGTACGAGGGAAATTGTTTTCCTGGTTTGGCCGTCAAGAAATCCAGCGATGAAGTAAAAGTAAAATGCATGGAAAGAACACAGAAATATTTTCGACGGCCTCTGAAAGATGACATAATGTCA
>CALNHX010005937.1:0-98477 GCA_940337035.1 Agriotes lineatus | reverse complement strand
GCCGGAGCTATTATTTAAAACAAATTTCCAATAAATAAAATAAGAAAGGCAATAAACGATTTATTTTGCACACTAATTATTACAAATACCATTTTGATTATCCCTGAGATTACACAGAAATTCTTTTTTGAAACTATTCTATTCAATTTGTAAATTGTGCTAATTTGACCTATTTATAATTTTTTATTTAAAAAGCCTTTATAGTAGGGCTATCATTACAATATATCTTTGTATGTATATATGTATAATCTGTAACCTCATTTACCTTGCGGTGTAAAGGCTGGTGCTTTATGCGCTCGCATCTGGCGGTACAATGCTCAACTTGCCCCGGATTCGGGATACAGATTTGTAAGACGTTTGGTGCAGGTATTAGCCGAAGTATTCTGGTATCGTGGAGTTGGCAAGCTCCGATTGACGCCTTCGGGCTGATTATTAATGGGAACCTTTTTCGTGCTAATTGTTTTTAATGAAATTACGTGTACTGTACCGCAACCTCTCCTGTTGATTACGTTCTTCGTTTCTACCCTCGTTGGGGATTTAACATCGTCCAGGCCCACTCGACAGACGACACCCTAGGTTGTTTCTCGCAGTTCTTCAAGCATTTTAGAGCAGTTGCTTGGGCGCTTCTTGCAGCATCGTTGGACATCACAACCAGAGCAAGCTGAACCCCTCAAAGGTGCTGTGTCTTTTGTAGTAATTTTAAAAAGTAAAATGTGCAGTAATGTGGTCATGTATATGACCAAGTGTTGCCATTTTTACATAACGTAATTGTTGTCATTTGAAATTAAGATTTTGAATAGTAATTACAGCCATTAGGTCAGTTTTGATCATTTGCCTTCAAGTTTTACTGTCCGTAACCAGTTTAATCGAGTGTAATTAAATTTATTGCCGATTTTGAGTCAGTTAGATTGCTTGTTGTCAAGTTTACCGCCTGTATTTAGATTAAACGGTGAGCAATTAACAATACTAACCTTTATCGGGTATTTAATTTAATGTTCATTGTTTACATACGTATTCTACGTTAGGTAATATAGGTCATTTTCAATTAGTTGTGTTTTTCTTTAGTACATTTATGACGTATGCATGTATATTTTGTGATGTTTCTCCTCTGTAGAGGCATTCAGGTAGCTTTAAGAAAATGCAAGCAAGGAATTACCAACGCAGCTGTACGTGGACCGTTGCTCAAGCACTGTAAACATCTTTTAAGATCCGTTCACTATTTCCACTTTTAAGTGAGCCGATTTACTGATCTAAAAAGTGGTGGTGTCTGGCAATTAATATCTCTATTTTGTTTACCGGGTTGTTGTCCTAATGAAGGTCGTAATGAATCTCTCCTTCTCCATCTGAGTCCTAGTCGGCAACTTTTGTTACAGCCCATCGGAAACGGATCCGAGAATTTTCCGTTATGTGTCATTTTATTAGGTAACCGACGGTTGAGTATTGAATGTCAATTTTATGTAACGTCGTTTTCGTGCTGTAACACCTATTAATAGCTATACAAATGTCAACTGTCATTTTGACACTTTTCTGACTAAATGTTGTAGACTCTTAAAAATTAGTTAAATCACGGCCTACTGCAAGTCCTAGAAAAAAGAAAACATTTATAGTAAACCTTCCATTGATCGATAATATTTTTTTTGGTACCCCTAATCCATTTTAACTTGCTTTGAATAGAAAGTGGTCTGAATGGATATTCACCTTTAGTTTCGGCAAAACAGCAGTGCTGTTTTCTAATTTGCTGGGAAATAATCAATAACCGATTATGGTTTTCCAGATGTCCATGTATAAGTGTGGGTTAGTTTATATTTGCAGAAGGTGTTCATGATTCCGAAGTTACTAAAGTTTGCGGAATCCTTTCGTCTATTTCCATTTTACTTGCATACACATTCACTGTTGACTTCAGTTATGTTAGAGTGTTTCCAATTTTACTATTAAAGTCGCCCCCTATAAGGTGATGTCGTTTTTGTTAATTTCGTCCATTGTTGATTGGAAAAGTTTGTAGAATTCTTCATTGTCTGCTTTTCTATGCATACTGTAGTCAAATATTCACGTGGTATGGGGAATCCAGTTTTTACTATTCTTTCGTTTCCCCATTCGTAAGATTCAATAGCTTGTGTCCATTTTTTATTTATTAGTATAGCAACTTCTGCAACGGCTCTAGCATTCAGGTATTCTCCGCTATATATCATAGTGTATCTTTACGAATTTTGGAAGCCTCTAAGCTTTTGTTTTAGTTACGGTTATTAATTTTTAGATCTATTAAATTATTGATCCAAGCGTTTTTTATTAAGGGATAGCCATATCCTAGCTATATCCTAGTAAGTGTGAGTCTTTTTGTTTCTCTAGATGAGTGGCCAGCTCTTCTAGATATTCCACTGTCGTTAGTCTTGGCCCTGTTTTGCACTGGGGTTGGTTACCCAATCCTCCACAGGCTTCAAAAGAACCAGGCTTCACATGAGAAGGTAAAAGTCGGAATTGAGTAGGAGAGGCTAGTCAACGGTTGCTGGAGACCCCGTGGTGTTCACCACAAATCACGCACATGTTAGCTTTTGTCGAAGTTTACAGCATCTCTGTTTGAAAGCGCAATTAAACCATCTAGCTGCAATTTTGAAGAATAAAATGTATAAAGAATAAAATCAATTGTTGCTTATGCTTAATGCTATGGCAAACTCAAAAATCTGTATCCGATGAAGATACAGATGTTGGGATTTGCTGATGACATGAAATGATTCCTTCTATTAAAAAGTGTACGCAATTATAAATAATCGAAAAAACGTAAATATCCAGAATTTTATTAATACATATAGGTTATATTCGTATTAAGTTACAGGTTAAAAGTTACATATTACAATTTAAATAATGCTGTCGTGTAATAGTGGCATTCCGTTCCATCTCTGGGGCTGATGAATGCAGTAAAACTGTAAAGCTTTTGCTTTATGAATGCGCCGTTGTGTCTGCATGTGATTGGCAGATTTACGCTACCGATTAGGTGATGCAGATTATCCACAAATGCCTTGTAACAGCGAAGCTTAGTCTTTAGCCAATAAATCTAAATACAGTTAGAACCAACTATTGCAACCTACCTTAGAAGGCTCACATAACTCCGACTAGCTCAATCCTCGGCTTGCGATATGGGTATAATGAATGTGGGATTTTTGTTTACTTCACTTTTGCATAAAGGTTTTAGGTTCACTAAGAAAGCAGTATTGGGCGCCAACAACTTTATTTAAATTGTTATTTTTTTTAAATAATATTTATATATACATTCAATCATATAGTTTATGGATTATGTTATAATAAAGGTTTATCTATTATGGCAGTTTATATACCGGGTGCTGACTTGCGCGACGCACCATAGAAATTTGAATAGTAAATTCTTTATGTTCAATTATTTGCTCCCCTAATTATTTTAGAGCTAAAGTGTAAATACATTTTTTGTAGAGAAAAAAATACTGCATCTATTCATACTGTTGCTATCAATTTTTCATTTTCCGGAACCGAAGAAATGCAAAAAATCAAACTAGCATTTTTACAAAAATCAGTGATGCCATGGAATTATTGAAACAAGCCAATGCTGCCAGAAACTGTTGTTTTGCCCACCGAGTTAACTCTACTTAACAGGAAACAACCTCATCGCTAGACTAATGAAGCGACTTTTTGGGTGAGGAGCTTTTACCGAAAATTAATGATAGTCTAACATTGTCTTCTATTTCCGTTAGGCCCTCCAAAAAGGTTTTATCAAGACTCCGTGTGACTCTATCCAAATGAATCATAAGATCCCGTGCTCAAAGATAGCAAAGAATAATAGGGGAAGCAAAAAGCTAAACCAAAGACACTTCTATTAGGATATATACGGATCGCCCATGTATTTACCTACCAGTTAATTCGTAACTGCTTCTGCTATTAAGAACCTGCCCAATGAATTAATTCTATTTGCCTGAAAAACCATTACTTCTTAATATAATGTAGAATTAGATTAATCACGACCTTACAGATGAAAAGCTCTTAATTTATTTGCTGCTGGACGCTATCAAGCTCCAATTTGTTTTTTTATTGAAAACAAGAAATGGTTTCCTCTTTTATTTTTAATTTGAAAATTCTCAAATTATCCTTCTATTTGAAATTTAAAGAAACTAGATAAATATTATGCAACCTGTATTTCTCCCAAGTACTTTAGGTTGTCTAACTTTCAGGTTTTGTAATAATTCAGATGTATTACATTTTAGTAGCTCGACTGTGGAATTCTAAACAAGTAGGTAAAAATATAAAGCAACTTACATTATGCGAATGGTATAGGAACTTCACAGCACAAGCTTTTCTTCAAATTTAACGCCTCTTACTACACCCTAGGTACACAATCAAAAAGGAAGTCAGGAACGCAAATAAAGTTACAGCAAAAATGTAAATAACGTTTCAGATTGGTGATGACGTTTAGCAGACCTCAGCAGGAGTTCCGTCAAAAATAACAGCATTTAAATCGCGCAGGCGCAGGTGATACAAAATAAATAACTCTAACAGGAAATACTAAGAAACACTGCTACTATCTGTAATATCTGTGAATTGGAAGCGAAATCTAGAACATAGACATAAACCACAGCCAAGCCCTTCTATTTAACTGAAACATCTATAAAAAAGTTTTATAATTTGTGGTGTTCACTACTCCATTGAATCTCAGCTTGAACTGTTTATTAATAAATTATTGTTTTAGTAACCTAGCTGCCATTTATCCCTGATTACTTATAATATAATACAGCAATACCATCTCCTGGGCTCCTCATCGGCCCAAAAAATATGCGATAGGATGTTTTGATTATTTTGTACCCAGTTACAAAATCGTAAACGAGCTTCAACATCATTGCCTAGAGCTTGAACTCTTCGGTGATTATATGGGTGGATGCAACCACTTTTTATTGCTCTTCAAACTTGAGCAATGTGACAAATAATGCATCTACTAAATTATTTTACACTTGCTTAACAAACCTGGTTTATACATATTCCAGTACCTAATGCAATTTATTGGTCTTGGCCTACTGCATGTCTTGCATTGAAAGTGTCATGTTTCCTCAACTATATATGTGAAATATAGAAAACCTCAGGCGTAGACAGTCCTAGTGGGATACCTTATACGATATTCTAGTTGTGCTGTTCTATGATATTCTAGTTTTGCTGCTATAGCTTTTCCATCACACAGACCATAAACATAATGCGTATCTGCATCTTCTCCATTTGTAAGTAACTATTGTAACTCACTTGCAAATTACGAAGGATAGAAAGAGAAAACAAATAAATCCAGTATAACAGTAATAAACTGACAACTTACAAGCAATCACAGACTAAAAACAATGTTGAAATGTTACCAAACAAGATAAAATCATGATAACATTCCACGTGAGGTCTTCCCTACATCGCCTTCGTTAACTTTTTTTGCAAATAAAAATGTTTTAAAAAACTCATTATTTATTCAAGTTCGTTGGAGTCAAATTTTGACTACCTAACTTATGAAATAAACAATAAATCGGTAATAGTTAGGTTCAGGACATATGTCCATATAGACTTGTCGACTCTATAAGTACCCGAGTTTATTGTAAAATATTTCCTGTGCGTTCTGCGTCAGTGTAGTTATAGTTTATATATTCTGCAGATTGTCGGCCAGCTGAGTGCTATACTGGAACATTTCATTGCATAAAATTCCGCTACCGTAAAACAAACTTCTCGTGAATCGTGAAAATATGCACACTAGCGATAAATTGTACGAAATTCATAGCTGGAAGGAAGAGAAAATACGTGTCTGTTATACCAACTATATAAATTCAATGATTGCTATTTCTCCGTACGTATCGGCGACATTAAATTGCATTCCTTCAGGGCATTGAGTTTGTAGGGACAATATTAAGGGCGCTCGGCTTTTAACCTTAATGTTAATGTTGCCTCATGATATGATATACTTCCGTAGGTACATATAGATTAAATAAGCAAGTTTAATTTATATAACTTTTAGCGTTTATGAATGAAACACATCTCTCTTTCTCTCTCTCTCTCTCTTTCTCTCTCTCTCTCTCTCTCTCTTTATCTCTCTCTAAATAGTATAGTATCGCTCCTTTTAATGAACATGGCATAGTACTAATATTTTATTATGATTACCTACGCAGAAGTTTGAGAAGTTTTAAATGCATCCAAATAAATAATTAATAAAATAAATTAAAGAAACGCTGCCTGTTGGGTCTAAGTGCTTTATTACAATAATTGATCACGACGGCACAGGAACGTGCTAATTATACAATGATTTGAGTATTTTTACATCTAATCCTTTTATTGTAACATTTTTATATCTCAAATCGTACTCGATAGCTAATTCCTCCCATAGGCTACATTTGCACTATGTCGGTCTATATTGGTTAATACTTGCACATAATCTAACTTGATTTTGCAATCACTCTAAATTCAACGTTTCTCGTTGAATATTCAACAATAATTTCGCGTTTGGATTCTTAAGTTTAAAAATGCTCTTGTGGTTACGGTTAAGAAACAAGGATGTAGTGGTAAGTGCTGCACGTATTAAATATAATCTGAATGTTAGAATCACGTCGTAGTAATTTATTTGCATATGCAAAGCATCAACAAAATCTGCTTTAGCTAAATTAGGCTTAGGTACAATAAACGTGCACTACGATATTCTACGTAACATCCTAAGTAAAAAATATTAATACAAAAACAATGGATTGGTCTTGATGAGCCCTCAAGAGCGGTAGATAAAGATCTTTTTTGTTCAGGAAAAGTACTTTTTCTATTCTACAAATGTCAAACTTTGAGTGACCGTGGCTGTGAGTGCACGTATGCAGTCGAGGTCCCGATCGTAAGTGAACTGTATTGACCCAAAAGCTAATTTCGAACTAATTCATAAACCTTTCCTGATACCAATCCATCCAAATAATTAAATAACCCACTAACGTTACGAGGCACCAGGCTTTTCCTGCTACTTCATATGTAACCCTCGTATAATGGAAACCATCACAAATCAACAAATGAGCAGGATCTCCAGCCAAAGAGGTGAAGCTCACACTGAAATATCAACACCTACTAATCTAATTAACCCTATAAATATTTCATATGCAACGGCAGCCAAAGCAGCATTTAAATATCCAAAACGAGAACAGGGAATAATTCTAAATTCAGCCGCAGGAATAAAACTTAAAGAATATATCTACGCGGTCGGCAACCTTATATCGCCAAAAAACATAATCGCAGCGTCAAGACTATCTAACCAACGCATGTGTATCTATCTATCCGACAAAACACTTGTGGACAAATTGATCGAAGACAACCCTACAATACAAATAGAAAACCAAATTGTACAAATAAGAAGGCTGATTACACCCTCAAAAAAGATAATTCTATCAAATATACACCCTGCAATACCGAACGAAATGATAGAAAATGCTTTAAAACACATACACATAAAACCAACATCGCCCATTTACTTAATTAAAGCAGGAATGTCCGAAACAGAATACACCCACATAATCAGTTTTCGCAGATTTATATACATTACACTGGAAGAATCAGAAAACATTCCAGATTCTATTTTAATAGAATTTGAAGGCTACCCAAACCGTATCTACATACAAACTGACGAACAAAAGTGTTATAAGTGCCAACAGATAGGGCATACCGCTACACACTGCACAGAACCATCAACACACAACAATAACGAAAACAATATGAAGAGACCGCTGACTCCATCTACCCCAGAAGTACCAAATAATACATCAACAACAAACATGGACATAATAGAAGACCTTCCCAAACCAATACAAAGAAAAAACACTAAAGACATAGATAATACTTCATCAGCTGATGAACAAACTTCAAACCAAACACAAAGCATACAAAACAAAAACGCAAAAAAAGCTAAAAACGGATCCATGCAATCAACCTACATTGGATGAACTACTGCAACCAATAAAAAACCTATTACAAGAGAACTCCCACAAATATAACTTCACATATACAGAATTTTCAGACTTCATAAGAGAAATACATCACTCCAAAAATCCCATGGAAGTAGCAAAGACGTTTTCGAACAGTGTAGACAATACCATAGCCATATTAAAAGACTGCCACTCCCTCTTAAAACACAGAAAAATTAAATATCGTTTCACCAGAATTATAACCAGTATTGAAAAGCAGTTAATTACGAAAGAAAATCTAACTGAATTATCGCAACATTCTGCAACCGATATTGAAGATTCCGACGCATTCTATAAAAAAATGAAGATTATTCAATTTAATTGTAACGGTTTTTTTGCTAGATTAAACTTCATACAAATCCTATTAAAAAATAATCAATCAAATGTACTGTGTTTACAAGAAACTCGCCTAAAAGACAGAACACCACCCCTAGCAGGTTATGATATACATAATAAACCTCGAAACGCTGATTTTGCAAGTGGAGGTGTCGCCATATGCATTAAGCATAATATTTTCTCCAAGAAAGTTACCTTAAACAAGCAACTGGAAGTCATTGCCATAGAAGTCACCTACCAAGAAAATATGTCGTATGTAATATATACATCCCACCTAGCTACAATCTTGAGAAACAAGAACTAGATTCATTAATAGAACAACTTCCAAAACCATATATAATTGTCGGCGACTTTAACGCTCACAACCCGCTTTGGGGCTGTCACAGTACAAACTCAAAGGGGAAAATCTTGGATCAAACGATATTATCAAATCAAGTGGTACTATTAAACGATGGTAGCCCTACACATTTCTGCCTAGAAACCAATTCATTCTCCGCCATAAATTTATCCTTCTGTTATGCAAAAATAGCACACGAAATAACATGGACTGTACTTCCAGACAATCATGATAGTGATCACTTCCCAATAATGCTAGTAACAGAAGAAAACAACATTCAAGAGTGGTCAGAACATAAATGGAAAATAGAAGAAGCTGACTGGATCAAATACCAATCAACACTTTTACAAACCTACAGACCCATAGCACACGCACATACCGCTAATTCATTCTGTGAAGTCTTAAAAAACAGAATAATACAAGCAGCTGAAGTATCCATCCCTCTAAGAAGACATGCATCAGGAAAGTACAACGTTCCTTGGTGGGATTCAGAGTGCAGAAAGGCAATTTATGATAAGAACAAAGCTTTTAATAAATACAGACAGAATAAAACTACAGAAAACCTGATCACATTCAAAAAAATGAGAGCTGTTGCATGGAAACTAATCAAAGGAAAAAAAACAAAACTCTTGGTCACAATATATAAAAAGTATTAATTCCGCTACCTCAAATAAAGAAATGTGGGACAAAATAAAAAATTTAAATCGAAAAGGAAAAATGTTTCCGCTCTGCAGAAAAACTTAGAAAGTAAGATAATAATTGAATTGGACAGACTAAAGCGACCCCTAAAATCTTTGTATGTACACTGTGGCTCTATAATTAATAGGGAGTCAATATTTTAGCATTAAGAATTAAACATGCGGTAACCTATGTTACACAGTCAGTATATACACATAGTATAAACATGGGCTGTGTTTGCGTGTCTGCATCTCTGCGTCACCTTTTCATCGACACCGATCGGTCTTGTCGTTAGCGGGTGCTTTATAAAGCACCGATAAGCAAATATTCGAGCAGTGGAATTTATTAGAGCGCGTAAAACGTCAGGCTAGCAATCGTTTGCCGTCTGAGAGCGCAGGTTCGAATTCCTCCGGATATTTTTTTTTCGTTGCCAATTAATGTGCATCTGCGCAAGCTTAGGAAGTATTTTAAAATATCATGATCTTTTTACATTCGAAGAAATGTTATGCTGTCATTGGATCATTCGTCTCTGTCAAGTACGTCGTTTGACTTTACCCTATTTTACATTCACATAATTATGTCATAATTATACTCCACAATAACCGTTAATAACATCCCATTTTTTCCAATTATTCACACTTCGTTAGTTATAGCAACTGTCCTGTCAATATAAATTTAATAAAGTTAATGTATTTTTGGAATTTGAAACTATAAACAGTAGCTTTAAAAGTTCCTTTTAAGCTTGGGTGACCGATAATATTCGCATTACTAGGTGTTTCTTTTTACTGTTTCAGTACTACTAGAACCATTAAGATATGTTTACCTATTTTTTGCATAATTATGAACCGTTCCACGGCTGTTTTTCTAACGGCGCGTTTTTAATTAAAGACGTTAAGAAAATTCTTTTGCAGGTTTTCTATTTACAATTAAATTATAACGATGTAACAAATATTTTAATTAGAATAAAACCACTAATGTGGAAAGCTCAAAAGCAAATACATACATAAATATAAGAATAATAATAGAGAAATTTAAAGCGGGAGACGACCAGGTGCCTGTGCAGCAAAACAAAGGAAAAACATGAAACTCGAAAATGTTTTAATGTACTACAGCGTCAATTCAATCAAATAAACAAAAATTACACTATATTAATTTGGGGCGATCTAAATGCACGTTTTAGAAACTTCCTTATAGGGAACATTGTGAAATTGACGGTGAAAGTATAATATATAACAAAGAACAACAACTACGAGAATTTTGCACTTTTATTTAACAAGTACAAAATAATACACTTTTTCAGAAAAACATAAATAAATTTGCTTTGGAAGTACATGAAATTCACTCATTAATAAATTATACTATTGCATATACACACATGTGTTCAGACATAGTGACGTTGGCTACGACCGTTACCTTCTAATTTGTAAGATACCAAAACTACAGGTAGAAGAAACTTTCAAAACTCCAAATAATAATCAAATACGATATAAGATACATACTAAACATATCGTTCGAGAAGAAAGTTAGCGCCTCAGCAACACATGGAAGGTAGCCCTGCAAAACAAATCAAGAGAAACACGATTTGCAAGTGAATAACCAAGCAAAATATCGACAAGTTCCAGTAATACACAAGATTTGCATGAGCAGCCAACCAAAACGAATCCTCGGTATATAAAAAGAAACATGAGACTACAATATCAGTCTCTTTAAAAAAACTTTTGACGAAACCGACAGCATGATTAACAAAACGTCAACCTTAAACCAACGACCATGGCATAACTCGGAAGAACCTACCATTATAGAAGGGTCCATCCCAGCCTTAAGCACCAAGTCCTGTCTTCGTTCTGGATGAAAAAAGCGCATCGGTGACTAGACTGGTATAAACCATAACATAAGACAACATCCTCATAATCACAGCTCAAATCTCGAACCATGAACATGAGGTAGGACACCCTACCTGCAACTCAATCGAGAATATCTTCAAAACCTGAAAACAGACAATATGTGCAGGAAACACCAAAGCAGTCCATAAAAATATCAACTCTCAGCCTGAAAAAGAAAATACTCATAAAACTAAAAGGAAAATGGTTCTAACCAATCTCAAAGAAATGTGGATAGATCGTTATATCACAGAGAAAAGCGTCGACCTTCAACCAACCCAAATAAATGGAACGTTAGAAATACTTACCGTATCAAAACTCTCAAGTTCCAGTTGAAACAAAAAATTACGTTATTATCCATTTTCTGGCTTGAAACAGGAATTAATTTATAGTATTATTTCTATACATATGATAAACAATTTTGCGTAAACTGTAGAAAATTGTTCAATCACTAGGTCAAATTTTTTGGTATTTCCAATATAGCGAACGATTTTTCAAAATTTAGTGGTGTTCCCTATAATAGATATTTTGGGTCTTTTTTGTGACCTTAAGAAAATATTCCCGCAACAATTAACTATATAACAATTAGTTAGTTCCGTCTGTAACCGAATAACTTGACTACTATATCTTGTGTCTACAGACTTTTAAAACTAAAATTAAAGGTAGCAGATTTCTACCAACGCAACGTCGTGAAGGATTTCTGATAAGTTATGTTTTAAATATTTTAATTTTTTGAACAGTTAAACGTGATAATTATTATTTTGTAAATATTGCAGCCTCAATAAATAACAACTCCATTTGAACAATTTTAAAAAAATCCACTTTAATCCCAGAATATTGCTTGATTTCTTCTAAGTAGAAAGCTTTAATTTTCGACTGTCAGCTATTGAATATCTCTACGTGACGCTAATTGAACTAGGGGTACTTAAATTTAATAGTTCAAATAGAAAGAATAATTCTCGATACATCGTTCTGTACAGGTGCTACTAGTAGCGACTTGTAGTTCTGTCTCGATAGGTCAAATACTTGTAACTGAATTCTGCAAATTTTCCAGATGGTATACGAAATCTTCCTCGATATTATTACGTGAACAGTTAGTTCGAACAATAAGGAAATAGATTATAACTTCAGTAAATTATTGAATATTCGCATAGATAAGATTAACGATTGCATTGCTTCCAGCTATTACTAGAGCAGTTACTAAACCACTGTTTGTATACTGCATAGACATGATATTGAGAAAGTTTCGTTTACAAAGGAATAAATAATCTAAAGACTGATTACGCAGGTAATTCTAGCTACTATACATATGTTTTAGTTTGTAAGGCTGCCTACAGAAAGTTCAATATCGATAACAAAATTGTTATGCAATGTAACAAGCGGAAAGTTAATCAACTTATCTTATCTAAAGCAGAATTATTACCTTTACAATTAATTTTAATAAATCCAATCAAATTGTATTTGTCACACATTATTTTATTCGTTCAGCAACAACTTCATTATAATCCCAAACAGATAGACATTTACCATTAATTTAGAGGTTCTGGATTAAGCAAAAGCTTAATAACACAAAAGCGGCAATGGAAGTGAAATAATTAGAAAATGTCATCATGTAGGAGTAATAATTTAGAGATTATAACAAAAAATGAACAGTTGAGAGTGAAAATAACGGAATGGGACGTTTCGCCATCGCCGTTTCGCCGTCGCCATTTCGCCGTAGACTATTGTACATTTCCGACTTAAAAAAACACTTTTTCACTTATCTATATCTAAGCAAAACATGGAATCAAAGTTTTACATGTTTTAAATGATACATGTTCGAAATCTTTAATAGCTTTAAAATATTATTCACATTTATTTCCCATTAGGATGACGTTAAAGGTTATTACAGTTACCAGGGCCGTAATTAAGCAAAATGATACTGTAGGCAAGCCAACATTTTTGCGCCCTTCAGTACACTAACGCTAGCGGTGACAAAATACTAATTTTAGTGTATGACGTCTGCATTTATTTCAGTATATATTATATATATTGAAAACAAATAGGTAGGTATTTAAAACGAAATCCAACATTTTTAATTTAAAAGTTTTAAAAATAAACAACTAACTGGTAAAATAATATATGCTGAGTTTAAAATATTTGGTAGTTTGTGAAAGTGCATTATTTTTAAGTTTTGGTTACTACGCTTACCATGTCTGGAAGGTTTTTAACCCTAAAGTATATACAATCTTGGTAAATACAACCAAAGCGGAAGTGCAACTAATGTATCGCGTCGAAGAATGTGTGCTGGTCAGGGATAGAATTCGAATCGGGGCAGAATGTTTGAAGTTCTTGCACTGGCGTGATGGATGTTTGTCAAAGCGTCATATTTTTCGGAGTTGTTGGCGTATGCGATTGTTCGAAGCAATAATTAATTATAATAGGATGAGTTGCAACAATGCGGTGCTATGCGTATTCTTAGCTAATGCGTCAGATGATAGCTACTGTAGAATGCACGTATTAGTTGGTTTCATCATGTTGATATCTTTTTTGGAAACAACAGGAAACGATAGATACCAGAGGTTCTTGCTCGTGATGGATGCTTACCTGATAATTAAGGAGAGTGAAGACATGTTGTTCCGGCTAGAGATCCCGCGAAGACATGTTGCCCCGCCTAGCAGCCGATCGGATTTACCGATTTAAAGTAAGTGCTGTAATGTGAAAGATCAGTAGGCACCGGATATTTACTAATTCTATACGGGTTACAACAATAGTTGAAGTTGGAGGTGCCAGGGGGCGGTCACCACCGGCACAGGTCAGTACAATTATTCTTATTATTATGCAAGTTAGTAGTTTTTTCTTCTTCTTTACATTTAACTGCCTGCCACCGTCACTGGGCCAAGGAAGAGGCATTGTTTGCTCCCCAACGCCGCATTGTGGTAATGGGTGAGTCGCGTCCGCCACTCTGATACATTTTAAAAGCATCAGCATTTTAATTTTAACATAACACAAAAACGCGTCTAACACAAAATAAAAGATAAATAAAATTAGATAAAACGACAAAAATAGAAAACAATAATTCTAATAACGGGAATACATATTATTTATGAATACGACAGAACATATATCATTTCCTTATATATAAACAATCTGTAGCCTGCTGCGCCCGCCGAATTTAAAATTTCGTGCGTTCGTGTGAAGTGCTCGCAGACCTTCCTGCCACGAATGCCACTCGAACTAGCAGCGGGAGGCAAAGACGGAAAATCATTTTGTAAGGGTGTGGTTAAACGTAGCGTTTAGGCGCATTCAGCAATCCAGTAATAAACCTTCTTTATTATTAAATGAAATATACTGCTGCTCGTAGTTTTAAAAAACACAACCAATAGCCATAATAAATAACTGTGTTTTTCGATAATGTCCGTATTAAGAGTAATGAAAAGTTTGTTTACAAAAACCCGAAAATAATAAACCGTTGAATAAAATCTTGGTACTTTTACCGGTTTAACATGGCATGTAGTGTTGTGCTTTATTATAAAGGTATGATGCTTGTTCGGCCTCTGTGTCTGCCTGTCTGCGTCTGTCACGTATTTATTGTTGCCGGTCGGGCGCAATTTGTTCGCCTTCCTTGTCCGCTCATAACGCGAGTTTCGTGTCGCAAAAGGCCGAAACAATTTTAAAAACTTTTTATTTAACTGTAGAAGCTTATAATAAACTACAGGAGTTGCTTCATGTAGGTTACAAGTAGAACTAAACTAATTACAGTACATTAGGTGCGAAATAGACAATTCTCATGCTGCAATTCTTAATCTAATCGGCAGGAAACTGAGTCTGCAAAGATAAGGCAGGCCGACGCTGGATCCTGATATCATTCCTCCATCCCGAGACAAATTTACATATTTTGCATGGAAAAATATTAAATTTTACATTGAATTAATTCTAACGGTTCCTTTCGGGGTTCCTTACTTAAAAATGCTAAAGCCTTGTTTTTGAAACTTTGGCGTTTACAATATACATACATAATACATAACACAATACACAAAACAAACATTACAATAAAAATGATTGCGGTAACAGACATATAAACATGGGTATCTAACTTACTAACGGAATTTAATAATTCTTCTTGTTTAGCGAGTTGAATTCTATTGCTAAGCAATTTTTGGGTGTTGATTGGAAGCAAATCAATGGGGCCAACTTCTATTGATTTTGGCACGTCAGAATTTAGTTTATTTATGCTTGCGAGTTTCAATGTGTTACTTTCCTTTGTGGTAATTTTCATATCGAATAAAAGAGCATTATGTTCTATTAGAGCGGAACAGCCTGGAGTCAAATGCAACATGCTTGATTTTTCAATGTATTTCTTATAATTTTGATCTGAGCATTTGACGTTAACCAGTAATCTGTTTGGAGTTGTTATTAGCCATGAAGAAAAGTCCTTTTGTGTAATTTTTGGATTTAATAAATCGAACGTATATGGTTGACAGGTTTGATTAGTTGCAAAAGATAGTAATTGAGTTTCGCACAGTTTTGAATTAGGCAACCGAAAGTGGTTTCTTTGATCACAAAAATAGTTACCGGGATTAGTAGGTTTACAATGGTATGGCTCAATAGGTATTGATTCGGTAGGACCAAACAAAATTGTGTTATACGTTGGTACAATCATGCGATAATGGGTAGGATTAATGTAAACTGGAAAAGGTATCAATTCGACTAATTGGTAATTTTGATTTTTGGATATTAGTGGTATTTCGAAAATGAAGGTTATTCTATTTTTTATCTGATAAGCTTTGGTAACCATAATCTTTTCGTATAAATGTATATTCTGTAGGTCGATAGGGTACGGGAGGTCCAGGGAGTTGTCCTGGTTTTTATTAAGGAAGGTGTGAATCGATTTTAAATTGCTAATTAAATTTTTATTGTCTAATAACGACATATGCGTCTGTTGTGAATAGGCAAATGTTAGAGCGTTTTCCAATTCACTCCAAGCATTAAAGAAAAGTTGCAAAGAAAATAGGGCTTCATTTAATAGGTTTCGAGTGGAAATGCCCCCAACGGTTCGTAGTAATTCAGTGTTTTGAAAGATAGTTTTGTTTATATTATTTAACAATAATTCTTGATTTAGTTTTAAAGTCTGTATGTCTGTTAGAGTATCGTTAAGAATATGCGTGTGCTCGCTTAGAATTTTAGCGTTGATATCGGCGGATTCTTGTAATTTTGAAATTGACATTTCATATTTTCGACCATCTTCAGCGTCGAGATTGCCGGTTAAAAATTTAAACATGGTTCCAAGACCGTCTGCAAGGCCTCTTTTCCTAAGAATCTTAGTGTCGGGGAATATTTGATCTAATAATCTATCTATCTTATCAATATAGGATTTAAGCAATAGTAATTGGTTATTATGGTTAAGCGTTACATCTGTTATGACCTTAAAGGTCCTATGCTCTAAAATATAATTTTTGTCTTCTAATGTAGCTATAAGCGATAAAATATTTAGGCGTAAAGCGATATAAGTATTAACGTTATCGTCATAGTCGGTGTTTTTAATAATAGTCCATGCACTTTCTTTGATGAGGGCTTGTCCCAGTACGTTAGGGTAAAGTCCAGGGTTTTCGGAGAGGTCGGTAATCGTAACGTCGCCAAGGGTTGAAGTTAAGAAGAGGGACCAGGTAATGATGTACCTGCAACAGGTTTATTTTCTTTAATAGATAGTATTTCGTTTGCGTGTCTGTTGAGTACTTGTTTCGTGTGTTCGTCTTGTACAGTGTAGATGTGATTGTCCAGTATTTTGATGATTTTAAAGGGTCCTTTGAATTTGGCTAATTTTTTGTTTCTCTTGTCTTGTTTTAGGAAAACTTTTTGATCAATTTTGAAAACGGTTAGGTCTTTTAATTCATTGTAAAGATGGGTCATTCGGTTTTTGTGATCATTCAAATAATTTTCGTAAAAAGTGTCGGTGCATAGGTCATAGGGGTCTCTATTATCTGTGTGTCCAAACAAAATTTCTCGTGGGGTATATTTTAAATTCGAATGTATTGAATTGTTGTACGCCAGAATACAGTGAGGCATTTTTTCCGAATCAGGCGTATCTTTGAGAAGTCTAAAATGTTCGATTAGTGTAGAATGTATTCGTTCCACGGGTGAATTAGATTCATGGTGCAATGGAGTAGTTACATGCAGATCGATCTTATGTAATTTTAGAAATTCTTTAATAATAGCGGTATCGAATTCATTATCGGCAATAATCTTTTTGGGTATAGCATAATTTGAAAAATATTTAAACAGGGCGTTTGTTATGTCGATTCCATTACGTGATTCTAACAAGTAAGCTTGGGTGAACTTACTGAAATTATCGATAATTGTAAGATATTGGGTGTTATTTATATGAAAGATGTCTATGTTAAGACATTGGAAGGGTTTATCATATGTGGGTGTAAATTGAAAAGGTAATTTATTGGGGTTACGATTGTACTTTTCTCTTTTACATGTATCACAATTCGTGATAAATGTATCGATTTCTTTAGTCATTCCTTTCCAATAGTATGATCTTTGAAGGTGCTCAATTGTCTCGTTGATCCCTCTGTGGTTGGTATCACCGTAATGGTAATCGGCGATATATTGTTTTCTATGATCTGGGTTTGTGACATAAGTTACTTGTTTAATACATTTATGGAATTTCGGAGAGTTAGCATTAAGGTTTTCTGAAATGAATTTCGAAAATTTCTCAAATATTTCTTCGTTTTGGAATATGCAATAGTAGTGTAGTTTAGGTGAACAGTGTTCTATAAGCAATTGCATAAATTTTTCTATATAGTTTTGGTTGTTGATAAATACGGTTATATGGGAATATCCGTCAAAGTTATATATTTGCATGGGTTTAGGGATTACGGCGTTTATAAATTCGATTTGGTTTTTATACCTTTGTAAAGGTAATTCTGCGATATCAATCACGGGTGTAGAAGATTGTTGTGAATGTATCGTATCCGTTACAGAATTGTTGTCATTGTCTTTATTTATGGCACCAGGTGCAGGTGTTGGTTTCTCGTCTTTCTTTTTGGTAATTATTATGTCTGACAGAATTTTAATTTTTGGTTTCGAAGGTGGGTTAATTATTGGTATCGTGAAATCGGATAGGTCAGGTGGATCTGGTCTGTTTGCTATGATACTAGCATTATCGTCAAAAGTGGGTTCGGGTGTATTGAGTCTATCGACAGATAGGGGATTTATAGTTACTCTAGAAAGAGCATCGGCTACTTTATTCGTCTTGCCGGGCAAATATTTTATGGTGAAGTTGAATTCCTCGAGCTTGATGCTCCAGCGGGTCAATTTGGAGTTGGGTTCCTTTATATTACGTAACCATATCAGAGGTCGATGGTCTGTATAGATAATAAAGTTTACTCCGTATAGGTAGGGTCTAAAGTGTTTGCATGCCCAGACGATGGCAAGAAGTTCTCTTTCTATAGTCGGATAATTAATTTCGGCTGAGTTTAAAGTACGAGATGCATAGCTTATAGGTTTGCCCTGTTGCGACAGCACCGCGCCTATTGCAAACTTACTAGCATCTGTAGTTAGTTCAAATTGTTTGTTAAAATCTGGGTATACCAGTATTGGTTGATTCGTTAATAAAATTTTTAAATGTTCAAACTGCTTAATGAAATTTTGGTCGTGAATAATTTTAGCATCTTTTTTCAAACAGGCGGTTAAGAATTTGGTTATTTTGGCATAATTTTTTATAAATTTTCGGTAGTAACCTAAAAGGCCGAGGAAGGATTTAATCTCTGTCCTCGTTTTTGGTAAAGGGAATTTAGTAATGGCTTTAATTTTGTCAGGATTTGGTTTGATACCATCTTTAGTGAGGATGTGTCCTAAGTATGCTATGGAGGGTTTTAAAATTCGGACTTATCTAGTTGTACTTTTAGATTTGCTTTTCGACATCTCTCAAAGACATGCTTCAACTTTACAAGATGTTCTTGTAGGGAAACAGAATAAATAATTATATCGTCTAAGTAGACCATACATTGAGTGGGTGTTAAACCAATCAATGCCTGATTAATCAAACGTTGGAAGGAAGCCGGGGCGTTCTTCAGTCCAAACGGCATTCGTTTGAACTGAAAATGGCCCTCCTCTGTTGAGAAAGCAGTCTTTTCTCTGTCCTCCTCCACGATTTCTATCTGGTGAAAACCAGAAGCCAGATCGAGCGTGGAAAAGTATTCTGCTCTACCAAGGTTATCCAGAACCGTTTCTATAAGCGGCAGTGGATATTTGTCTTCAATAGTCGTTTCATTAAGTTTTCGATAATCTATGACAATCCTGTATTTTTGTTTTCCGGAGTTATCCATTTTTTTGGGAACAATCCAGATAGGGGCGTTGTAAGGGCACTCAGAATGTTCAATTATGTTATCCTTTAACATTTGATTGATTTGAGTTTTGACTTCCTCTCGGTGGACTTGAGGGTAGCGGTAATTTTTTGAATAAATTGGTATATTAGTTTTGGTTCTAATATGGTGTTTTGTTAGGTTCGTGAATGTGAGGGGCAATTTAGGGGAATGAAAAATATCTTTAAATTGATAGCAGAGGTTTTTAAGAGCTTGGGCCTCTTCGTGATTCAGGTGTGACGTATTGATGTTACGCAGGTTTTCATTCAATATTTGGTTGCGGGATTGTGACGTTAGTTCGACGTTATTAATTTGGACATCATGTGTATCATCGGGTTTTGAAAGCTCGTCTAAAATTAGGGGTTGATAGATTTCAAATGTAAAAATCTCAGCTGAAGTATTTATAGCAGTGGTATAAAAATAATTGTTGTGCGCTTTTACGATGGCTCTAGGCGTTTGACAAAATTGATTGAATTTTATTTTGTCGCATAAATATGTGCCGTTTTTATTGACAGTGGGTAAAATGATTTGAGTTTCTGATCTGGGTGCCAGGGTTAGTCGTTTAATAGATGCCAGGTGAGGCTTTATTCTAGTAAAATTGCATTCGTTCCTACGTTGTTGTTCTTGGCGTAGCATAGAAGAGCTATAGTAGAATGGTATAATAGTACTATCTGTTTGGACGTGCATCCATTTGAAGTCTATTGCTCCGTTAAGATCTGCCAAAAGGTCTGCACCTATAATTCCTACGTAATTCGGGTTGAAGTCGAACAAATAACACAAATGTGTTCCGGGTTCCTTGAAAAGGGAATTAATTGGGACGTCAGCTACTTTATCATGATATGATGTACCATGGGCTGTGGAAATTTGGAAATTATAGTTAATTACTGAATTTGGAAAATGTTTTTCTACAAATTTTGGTGATAAGATAGTTTTACTGCTACCTGTGTCTAATAAAAGTTTATCTCGAGTACCAGGAATTATAACATACGGCAAGTTTGATTTAGGAAAATTGAAGTTGAATGTGTCAATTAGGATTTCCGAGGCTTTTATCGAAAATTTGCCGCTTCGTCAAGTCTATCTTCTTCTGTGTCATGTTCTGGGTAGTTTTCTGAATAGTCAAATTCGGGGCTACAGTGGTCGTCGTAATATTCGTCATTTTCGAAATTTTCTTGTTCGATTTCCTCGTGGGATTCTAAATGGTGTAGTTCTTCGAAATGAAAATTACGGGGCTGATTCGACTGTCGGATGTAGGGTACAGAAGATTGATTGTTAATACGTTTATTTGGATTAGGACCTTGACTCTGGGGTAACCTTTTGCTTACGGTGCCAAGCTGCATTGGTTCAGGGGGATTGCTTGGCTTGAAGTTTTTTTGTGGGGCAAATACATTTTGCCCGGGTTGTCCATATGGCCTTCTAAATCCCGAAAATTGAGCTGGTTGTGGATTGGGACTAGGTCGCTGTTGAAATTGTGAAGGTCTGTTGAAATTGGGATTCAGACTTTGGAAATTATTAAAATTTTGTTGTGGGAATCCATTATAAGAATTTCGTTGCTGTTGAAAGTTCGGATAAGTGGTTGAATTTTGCGCGAAATAAGTGTTAGGTGTATAAGGCTTGTGACTTGGTTTTTGATTTAAATTTTGAGTGGAATTGAGTGCTCTACTGTTAGAGTACCGGATGTCAATTTCTTCGCGAACTATTTTAATCGCGGCTTCTAAACTGAGAGGGTTCCTAGCTCTTAGCAAGGTTCCAAAAGGTTCATGAATACCAGAAAGGAAAGCTCTTAAAGCTAATGCCTTAGCTGTTTCTAATTTGTGAACTTTTATTACTTCCGCTCCCGGTCCTAAATAAATTTTTGAATTAAAAGTCGCAAGCAGGGTTCGCACCCTGTTATAAAAATCTATAGGAGATTCTTTAGGGGTTTGTCGCATTTTAGACATATCAATTGTTAAATTTAGCTCACTCCTTTGGTCGCCAAAATTATCTACTAGTGCTGCTTTTAACTCGGGCCAACCAACAAAATCGTAACCAATGATTACTTCCTGTGCCTTTCCCGTAAGTTTGTTCCTAATAGATGAAATTATAAATTTATTTACGTAAGCTTCGGGCTGTTGTGCCACTAAAAATTGACTTGTTATGAGTTCTGCTGATCTAATAAATTCCGAAAGAGTGGCGGGGTTGCCATCGTATGTCGGTATGTCCGAAATCATACGAACACTAAATCCTTGAGGGAATAGTGCCATGTTTGGAATTTGAATTTCTTGTGCAATAAAATTTAACTCGTCTAGAAGTTGTTGATCGATGTTTTCAAAATTCATTAAGTTATTTGCACTTTTAATTTATGTGGATGTTTTTAGGTGTTAGTAGGGGCCTAAATCAGGGTTCCTACGCACAAAGCGTGAGCACAAATGCAAATTAAGCACACCTAATGTGTGCAGCAATTGGTCGGGCTTACCGCGCTTTGCCTGATCTTAAAGACTAAATTGCAATTGTTGATTATGAAACAAACCAATGGCTCATATCGTCTATCGATATCGAGATGGTTGATTCAATTCAATAATCAAATGCACTCATAAACTATAATTTAATATTAAGTTAGTATTACTTTTAAATAGTTGGTTTAAATTTCACTTTAAAACAATTTAAGCTGCTTACATTAGCATGCTGATGTGACTTCGATAGTCCGTTGATCACGATGATCAGATGCCTCCAATAGGCTGAGACAGGAACCAGCGATGCTTCTCCGGGGCGATGGCTGTCCCACGCAAAGATCAGCAAGGGTGGTTCTGGGGTTGTGGCTCTATTTCGCAGGAATCCGGTGGACGATGTGTGTTCCGTGTGGAGACCTGGACCTCGATTCCAACAATGGGGTGGTAGATTTTAAGAATACACAATAAAGGCTAAAAAGCCAAGGTGCACTTTTAATTTTCAATTTTTTTTTTTGAAAATTTTGAAAAATGCTTAGTGCCCTTTGTGTATCCTACCGACTGCGCCAGTTTCGTGTCGCAAAAGGCCGAAACAATTTTTAAAAACTTTTTATTTAACTGTAGAAGCTTATAATAAACTACAGGAGTTGCTTCATGTAGGTTACAAGTAGAACTAAACTAATTACAGTACATTAAGTGCGAAATAGACAATTCTCATGCTGCAATTCTTAATCTAATCGGCAGGAAACTGAGTCTGCAAAGATAAGGCAGGCCGACGCTGGATCCTGATATCATTCGCGTCTGCCTACAAATCATATTCCTTCTAGGAACACGGGTTCGTATCCCACCGAAAGCGATTTTTCTTTTTCTTTGTGAATTAATGTAATTCGCATTACTAAACGTCTTCCTTTACTATTTCAGTGTTATTAAAAATACAAACAAAATAATGGGAATTCGAATAAAAAACATAAACGCAATTCTAAATAATAAGTTCACAAGATTATGCTTAGTATCATATGAACACAAAACATAAATAATAATAATAATACTTAAAGGTACTTTTCGTACCTGTCACCTCACCTTAAAAGTTTAATTTATTGATATTTATTGCAGTTATAAGTTTTTCTTTTTTTTTGTGCAAATTTTGAAATACGTATATAGCTCAAATGAGATAGTTTGTAAGAGGTCTCTCTGTTGATATTAAGCCTGTGTAAGACACTCTGTCTTGACATATAATTGACCTTAGAAACTTCGAAATTTGTTATAATTTAGAAAATGATCGTTAGCATGGAATGTAATGTGTCGACCAGATTGGCAGCAATTCCCAATATCATAATTAGCATTATTTAGGATAAAATCCTTAATATTACAAATTAATTTGTCCGTAAAATTTCCTTCTAACTTAGTGATTTGTTTTTCTTTCATTAGTATGAAAGAAATAATTTTTCCCACTGCCATTTTGGCACCCCTGGTCGCTTGCGCCTGTAGGCGGGGGCCTACTCTGCCTATACCTAGTTACGGCCCTGACAGTTACACTTCTTATATGCATTAAACCGTCTGATTAGTTGTTGATGGTCATGAGCATACTTGTTACTTTTTGCTAATCCTTTTATCATGCACATGGTGGTCATTATAATGATTTGGTTTAGAAAATTCCCTTTAAGGTAGTATGGCCATTATGATGATTTTAGTGATCTGCCCATTTTTTCAAACTTTACATTATTATTACATTTTTATTACATTTTTATTGTGTATTGATGTGAGGTAGGTGATTTTCCAGTTGAATACTTATGAAATGGGTTTCTTTTGTTCTTTTTATATTTTTTTAATTAACTCCTATTTGAAATAGAACACCCACATCCGCTATATTATTACATTTTTGAATTCAGCTTAAACTTTTAGAGAAAATGTATCTCTTCAACTAACACTCTATTTTGTACCGTTTATGTAGGATTTGTGATTTTTGAAAATTTTTGACAAATGCTTAAAAATTCAAAATTAAATTTTTGGCTAATTATAAGATCACTGTAAAAGGAAGTTGTGTGAGTGTATCACACCAGATTTTTTAACTCACTTCAACGTCTTACATCTCGCTTATTATACGTTTTTCGATAGAAGTTGATTAACATTTCCGCTTTATTTTGAAGTGTTCTGTGTATTCCTAAAGTTTCCCAAAATAAATTTGAACCACCCTGTATATATGTTACTTTACAATTTAAATATTACTGTATACTTGCTGTTGAAGTACAATAGAAATTATTAAACTTATTATGCATTTTCTTCCGGCAACGGAGTACAATTATATTATTAAGTTATATTATTAAGTTAAGTTTTTTCATAAATAATTTGGTATTTATACTCTAATGTTTGTTTATTCTTTAGAAAGAATGGACACTCGAAAGCTTTTGAAAAAAGAGACAACAGTCAACAAGGAGTCTTTTAATCCCACACAAAAAAGGCTCCTCAAGTACATAGCGCTAGTATAAGTAGTGATATACCACGCGAAAAATATAGAGAACATACCATAGTAGAACCCAGCACTGCCTGCTACCGTAATACTTCAATAGATGAGCGTTTACACCTATCAACAACCCAATCAGCCAATCCGAAGATATAGGAAATTTTATTAATGTATCATCATTACAGCACCTAAGAGATAGAGTAACAAGGTCAACACACACCTCACACAATGGTTACTGTGCAAGCACAACTTTGTATCCCGAATCCGGGGCAAGTTGAGCATTGTACCGCCAGATTCAAGCGCATAAAGCACCAGCCTTTACACCGCAAGGTAAAACGAGGTTATCGATTATACATACATACATACATCATCATTACAGAATAAAAAAAAAGATTTGTTAATAACTCCATATCTCAAATTCTCAAATTCGTGGGTGACGATTGGGATCTTGGAAACCGTAAGAGATACGAAAAAGTTTAAATTATGGCACAGTTGAGCATTTTAGAGTTTATTAAAATTCCGTTTTGAAATTCTGAAAATTCCGAGTATTTTCGAAGATATTCGACAAAAACCGAAATTTTGAAAATTTGTTTTTTCTTGCTTCTAGCTTTATTTAAAGAGATAATGCGAAACCAATTTAACATGTCCATGGTCACTTTTCCTGCTCTACACGCTGGTGCTTTCAGATTTTATATTCGACGTTTCGTCTTCCAGCTACCATCATCAACTTAATTTTTTTAAATACGAACCTAAATTTTTTATTTTAATTTTTGAAAAAACGCGTAATTCCAAGAATGACCATCTATCATGATTTATAGTTTTTGTATATTTCTAGGCAAAAATTACGTCAAAATGCTCAACTTTGCCATAATTTAAACTTTTTCGTATCTCTTACGGTTTCTAAAATCCAATGGTCACCCACGAATTTGGGACACCCTGTACAGGGTGTCCCAAAAAGAATGGGACACCGATTAGTCATAGATTTCTTACGTTATAATAAATCGATTAAATCTAATATACCTTGGTACAAAGTCCCTTCAGTAAGAAGTTATAGGGCCTTGAAATTATTTTTTCTATTTTTTTGTTAATTTCCACAAATGTAAAGACATCGATTTAAATTTTGGTATACCTACTTACTATTATGTACTGCACTAATAGGAAATATATATAATAAACTCAACTGGACTGTAAAGGGCACTTTACCTATCTTTCAAAACTTTTTTTATCTCTAACCTCTAACTTCATTATCTGTAACATTTTCTAAAATTTTAGGATATTATCTGAAAGAGAATTAAAATACACAAAAATATAATTTCACAGATCTTTTAAATTTTAGAATAGACGCTGGTGATACCACTTTGGAAAACCATTTAATTAACGCATCTGGTAATTCTAAATACACGTCTCATAAGATCCAAAATGAAATAATTTCATCAGCGGGAGAATTAATATAAAAAAAGATACGAATTCATCCAAATATTTTAATGTAATCGCTGATGCGACTGCCGTATTTCCCGATAAGTGTACGAAAAAAACGAAAAGTTATACATACATATTTGTTCAATAGTGCCGTAGTTATCGCTAAACACCTACTAGTGTAGTGGTATTCGGTTTTTCTCTTGCAATACAGGTTTCAATAGTTAAAAGCAATTTATCTAGAACTTTTGAAATAACTGGAAGGGGTAATGCGTAATAATGTTACCTACCTTCCATTGTTTTGAAACGTAACTTCGTCCCATCACATAATTAAAGGTGTGTAATAATATATACTATTATACCAATTTTGGACAATTCTTTCAAAAATTCAGATAATCTTTTTTAGAATAGACTTCAGTCTTTCTATTGTGGAGCTGGTAAAAATCAAACAGGCTAGGCATATTATTCCTATGACTAGTCCAAGAAGATGCTGAAATTATTTGTTCGTTGTAGTCTGTAGCGAATAGCTCTTTCTTTTGATCATTGATCCCTAGTTCATGTACTTTACATTAAAGTCTCTTCCAAATGTGGTCGTAATCTTCAGTATTATTGTTATATCTTTGCAAAGAATATAAATCGCTGAAATATTATAAATTTCTCTGCTGGTTGTATAATTTTCTTGCATGTGTTGTTTCTAATTTGTTTCGCATAATTATTGCTATCCCACCGTAATGCGTTGCAATCTGTATGATTTGTTTATTATAAATAAGAAATTTAGGTATTTTTAACACAATTTACCAACATAATATCTGTTTGATTGTTGGTTATAAAAATTTAAATTTCTATCATGTTGACTTAAATCATTTGAGTTTCATAACTCAATCCTGATATTTGGAGTTTTATACCAACTTGATGACGAGAGTTGTAATGAGGTTTGTTAACGTCCCCATTTGTATGATTAGTTGTTGCATCATGGATTTTAATCTGATGGACAGGAGGCATTACGATTTTTGTTGCATATAAATATTGATTAATTTGGAGCTGTTTACTTTTGCTGTGTTTTGTGAATTCCATCTTTAATGCAGTCATGTAACAGGCAAGTTTTATGATAACAAAGTCACATAGTTGTATCCTATTCATATGGTATCGAAGTAAAACAATTCCGGTATTCCTACAGTAAACGTTAAAATGCATCGTGTATTTTTTATTTGCGTAAATTTCACATTTTATAATACTGTTTTAGAGAACATCATTATGTTGTATTACGAATAAATCAAATTACGTATATACAGGGTGCGCAACTTACATTTCAATGGCAAATGGTGTATGTGTTGCATATTCACCTGCTTAAAGTTGCGTACATTTAAGTTGGGCACCCTGTATACAGGGTAGTTTTGAACATATTTAATCGATATAAAAACGGTTGTATCTTTTACGTATTTCTAGTTTTTTAATATTTCATTTTGAAACCATAAAACCAAGCAACTTTTTGTAACTTTATTAAAAATATCCCTTATACTATACAGGTTGATGGTAAATTAAGAAATACATTTTTCCAATGTTATGAGAGTTAAATTATCTCGGGAAATTTAAAGCTCTCCGCTTCGCGTCGCGCTTTAAACATTCCCTCCTGCTATAATCTAGTGATTATGCCCTTAATACATATATAACTATTAAAAGTGCAGAGAGTTTCATCAGAAAACCAAAAATAATTAAACTTCTTTAACCGGAAGTCGGGTATTTTTATTCGTACTCTTAAAATATGTGTCACATAAAATGACTTTTTTATATAAAAGCCTTTTCTATCTGTCATAACAATGAAGAAATTCAACCACCCCTTAATTTACAATCAACCTCTATATTTTTGTTTCAATCTTATAATCAAGTGCAATGTCGGGTATTTTTATAAATTTACAAATTCATATGAGAAGCTATTTTTGTAAGTAGTTAACATGTAAAGGTCATCGAAGTACATTTTTATGTAGCTATTGCAGAGCAGTCCTATTAGCGTTTTACGAGAAGCAGAAATCCGCATGGTCCAACAATAAAACGTTGAGGACTACTAAAAGTAGATAGTTAACAGAAAGTACTGCTATTAAACATTACAGCAAAACTCATCGCGCGACATTTTAACTTGCAGTGACATGCTGCACTGGAGTTCACACCTTGAAATGTATTCCATTTTATGCACATTTTGATCTGATTTTTAAGATCTAATTTTAAAGTAGGAAGAGCAGACGATTTTTTCCAAATTACCTATATATGTTTTGTTTCTCTGCTGCCAGGACCTCTTTTCAAAATTTTCAGCATTAAAACGCGTACAACTCTATTTTACTTTAAATTCAAATAGTATTTACAAAAATACGGATACCAAAAAGAAACTCACATTTGTAAATAGATAATAACTACTCTCTTTCAATGCCACGTGAAAATGTTTCTAAAATGCAGATTACTTCGCAAATCGAGGCATTTTCATATTTGATAGCAAAAATAAAACTCTGTTGAATGTCACAAAACCAACTTGCCAGTGTCAATATCTCCATCATATTGGTAATAAAAAACTATTCATGCCCAAGCTCGAGATAGTTTTGTGACATTTTCGCCATTAAATATGAAAACGCCTCTAATGGAACTAACATTTGAGAAAAAACTTTATACTTCAGCAATTTTGAGTATATAAAAAAATACGCAACTCAAATAGCAGGATTTTTAGTGATGGGCTTATTCGAATTAAAAATAACCGGTTATCCGGTTATTGAAATAACCTGTGTAACTCGGTTTTCGTTCCAAGTATTCGAATGAAAAATAACCTCATCCTGATACGTACTACGTGCCGTATCTCAGCGATCTGCGAGTGATCGAAATTTTGTGAATAATACGTCATTCATAACTCATAACCATAAACAAGGTAGATTGTACTGAAAACTCCATTTGGGCCTTTCGCTCTACAGTTTTCTCCCTTGCTTCCTTGCCGGCTGAGGCTCGCGGTCGATCCGTCGTCATATGATATGAACATAAATCAATTTTTTGCCGCCGTTAACCCGGCCGATCCATAAACATAAACGTTTTACCACTGTTTTTTATTGCGATTAGCAATCAGTCTCGCATATTTCTTTCTTTCTACACTTCTTAATAAATACCTCTTAATTTCCAATACATAACAGATAATGTACAACTGTTTTGGTTATAGATCGGAAGAATGTAGGAGTAATCGAGCTAATGCAGAATAGCGAGTCGTAAAACTCATACAAATACAACAATATATTATTAATTATTATTATATTATTATAAAGCGCCAGCAATCGAAAACAATAAAGGTGTATCCAGATATATTTCATTCATATCCACAATTACTTATTGCACAAACTCCTTAGAAATCAAATAAAAATCATTTATACAATTATTATAATTAACGATTAACTGAGTTCCTCTGCTATCTGCAAGTTACGATACCGATGCAGGTGACGCTGAAGCACGTAACCGGCAAACCGGCGAAATCGACACGAATCGAAAGCCAAAATTTATTCGAATGATTATTCAAATAATCATTCGGTTATGAATATTGTCCGGTTATGCCCATCACTATTTAGTTTTACTTTGATGGTATACAACTCTGTGACTCTGTTATTATAAAACTATACGTCTTCTAATTTCTAAACAAACTTTCGTTTCTTTATTAACAAACAAACAATAAAAAACTTTCGTTGCGCGTCATAAACTTTCATGACGTCATATCTGTGCGATCTTGCCGGTATGCTAGCAGAATTTTAACAGTTCGCAAATCAATGTCTTGCCTAGAATGACCTATAGTGCAATTTTAAAATATCCATGACTCGCCAAACAACAGAAATTGATACAATGCTTCTTGTTTTGCGTGCTGAGAGGACTCCAAAAAACGTTTTCGTTTTAAAGAAAAATCGTTCAATTCCACGAGACCTCTTCGAGAATTATGCTTTTGCCATTTAAATCCTATGTTTTTAAGGCCGTGTGCAAGGACGCTTGACTGTCCGTAAAGTTTCGTCTCGCAGTTTTTCTCATAAATTATAAAAGGTTATATGTTACTTTAAAAACAAGAGTATTTAAATATGGCAAAATACCACATGTCCATTAAAAAAGTCCATAAGGTGTGGCTGTGGAAATTCAAACGTATGAATAATATGTTGGTGACACTGTAAGTCTAAGTCAAATTCGAGGTTATCAGGTTAGGTTTTGCGTCAGTCTATGTCAAAACTGGTCGACTTGTGCTCGAGATTGGCCTTTTCGAAGGTATTGTCGCAGTTTAATGAACATGTGGCATATCTATTAATACTTTAAATATGTTATATTAAAATAATGTAGGCTTACTTTATTCGTGCATTCCATAAATCGTATTTTGAATAGCAGCCTCGGTGAAGTTATCAACGCAAGAGATTTAGGAAGAGGAAAAGTCAAATTTTCTTTTCAGTCGATAAGATGTAGAGCTTCCGCAACCCGCTAAAGTAAAATTTTATAAATTTACATTAGCTAATTAAAATGACCGTAAATTACCTTCGTGAAAGCATTCAACGGTATAAAAAGATCCCCATTATCATATTCCTGTTAGAAATATGTTATTAATGAAGCAATAAGTTCCTTTGCACGACTTTCCCACTGCTTCAGCGGCATCTCTCAGAAATAACTTTAGTTGCCACTTTTGACACTTAATTAAATTTAATATAAAATTAGTAGTTTATTTATATAGAACGAAAACTGACATTTTAAAGGACGAGAAAATTGTTTACGGCCGAGGGGTCAGCCGAGGACGGAATTACTTGCGAGGACCTTTAAAAACACTTTTCGTTCGTGGTGAATACAACGGTTTATTTCATACTGCAAGTATAATTAATTTTAAATAAAACGTTGTAAATCATTTCAAATTTTATGTCAACACCTGACATATAATTTTAAAGTACTTGAACTGTAATATTTTACTTTAAAGTACTAAGACGTTAATGTTCCATTTTTTGTACCGTAAATAATCCGAAAAGTGTCATTCTTGACATCAGTATGAAATAAATATGCTTATGCAACTACGCTTAGAGCAGCCAAGCCAACCTCACATGTTAATTATATATGTTTTTGCCACGGCCTGCTGAATTGTGTGACAAACGTCACTTTATACGGCCTGGGATTTTTTTTTAAATTCATTGTTGTTTTCATTTCTGAGAAAATGCCAATTTTGCCAGTTTTGGCGCCACATACCTACCCACGATAACATTTAAATGACAGCGGCTGTCATGGCAAATACGTGTTTTAAAAATGCAGTATCAGTAGCATAAGGACAAATTGTTTGAATTTAATGTAAATATGAATAGTGTAATATATTTACAGTGCCATGTACGTATATCTTAGAGAGTTATAGTTTTAAAATTGTTCTTGAGAGAGATTTTGAGTTCCAAGAATTCGCAGTTGAAGACAAAGTAATATTTTCAGGCCGGTATTTTTTAGATAGCTCACACATTCTGTCTAAAATAAAATGTGATATGCAGATAATCGTATTATTCTTAGAAATTTGGAAGATGTTAATATGTGGTAATAGTAATGAAGTATTTTGTTCTTTATGCTATTGTAAGGTTGCAGTTTAGGTGCCATTAACTGTTGTACGATTTTTAAAATTAAAATGTAAAAGTACTTTGTTTTATTCGACACCCATCTGTAGTAATTAAAAATGTACCAAAAAAGTAAAAGCACTGCACTGCTTAATAGTCTTCGCCCAGAAGTTACTAGCAAACAACTTTCTTCAAAATACAAATTACAAAGAATTCCTTTCTTGTGGTTTTTGCTGTTTATCTGTATTTAAATAAAAATAGAAAATAGAAATTGTTAGCAAGTACGTGGTTAAGAATCAGTAACATAATTTAAATTTAGCTTTCAAACCATTTCCTTAGTATAACTTGATTTGAGGGAAATTTATGACAAGATCTTCTCCAATTTGTATATTTGCAGGTTGCAATACAACACATTTTATACGTACAATATGCAGAACCGCTTTCCATTTTAAACAACACCAAAGCCAAATCGTAAACAATAAAAACGAATAACTTAATCAAAAAATTAAACTGTGAACGTAAATAACGTAAATAAGAAAATACACAAAAAATCTAGCAGGAAACTGATAAATATTTGCATCGTAGCCAATGTGGTAATTGATGTTACATTGCAAATTTGAAATTCCCACTCGTGGGTATACAGTGCTCTGCTGAGAATCGCAAAAGTTCACACATGCCCAGGCCGTATAAAGTGACTTTTGTCACTCAGTTCAGCAGGCCATGGTTTTTGCCGTATGCAAGAATTTAGTTTTCTATTATTATGGTGGTACAAATTTTCCCCTCAGAGCAATTGACGTTTCTTTAAAAGACCTATAGCCATTTGCATGACTGCATTAAATATGGAATTCACAAAAACTCAGCAAAAGTAAACAGCTCCAAATTAATCAATATTTATATGCAACAAAAAGAAGAGTCATCCCTCCTGCCCAAAGATTAAAATCCATGATGCAACAAAACGTTTTATATAGAGTTTGAAAATGTATTTTTTAATCGTTTAAAATATTTTGCATTATACATGGATATGTTTTTCGGACTTTTTCCACTGTCTAGGGTGTAAATCACACAACGTTTCGGGAGTTTTGATCTACTCCCTTCTTCAGGGGTTCCTGGTTAGTCCTGAGAAGGACTGATATTATACGTTTTTCTATGTAAATTTGTGCCTCCCCCGGGGTTTGAACCCGGGACAGCTGATCGCTAGTCTGCCACTCTAACCGGGGGAGGCACAAATTTACGTAGAAAAACGTATAATATCAGTCCTTCTCAGGACTAACCAGGAACACCTGAATACGGGAGTAGATCAAAACTCCCGAAACGTTGTGTGGTTTACACCCTAGACGGCCTAGACAGTGGAAAAAGTTTAACCATGTTTAGCATTAGTAAAATATATATAGTTTTAGAGTAATTTAAAATGTAAAAAGTTTTTTTAGTAGATAAATGCAGATCATAAAGCACCTGTTAGAGGCAAGCATATAAAACAAATAGATACAGATAAAATAAAAAAAACATACAAAACTAAAACAACTACTAACACAGATATCTATATTACGTTAGGAGAAGTTCCAGCTAAAAATTTGTATTTAAAAATAGTTACTTTGTTCATTTATTTTTCAAACAACATGTAGTTACTCAAAAAAGAAATAAGTATTAGTCAAAGACAAGAAAAAATTTGTAAAAGCTTAATAAGGTGTTACGTTTCGCTGTATTACACAGCTTCATCAGACAAAATACATAAGTTGATTTAATAATAAATTAGTATTTGTGATTAACATGTAATGAGCAAGAAATTAACGAAATTATAAATACGTGAAAGAAATCTTCCTCAAAAAAAAATAGAATCTTTATTTGTGAAAAAACATCAAGGTTTATTATTATTTTTTTATAAATACATAAGTATAAAATGGAGAGTAATTATATGATAAAAAATTTCAAGAATTATTTTTATTAATAGTGAGAAGATAAAAACAATATTAATATTAAATAAAAAAGCGGGACAAGTTGTCGAGTGAAAAATAATGTGCAGGAATTGGTTGAGAAACAATTCATCGTAAGGTGAAAATTTGATAAAGTTAAAAAAAATGTAGTTATGCACCCCAGTTGGGACATCACCAAAGAAAGTTGACAATGGTAACAATAGTGTGTGTAATTTAATCAAAACGTTGAAAATTATTTGTAAACCTTTGTGGATGTAAGTGAAGTTTATGATCGTTGAAAAGCATTCAGCCATCACATCAAAATGGATATCACTATTGAAAATTAGCCAAAATAACTGTAGTGTGGGATTTTTAACCACTAAGTTAAATGTATTAATGTATTTTATCCAAGATAGCTGTGGTATGAGTATTTTGAATAGAAGTTTGAAATTGATTTGTGGCCCATAATAATTCAAAAAATTCCAACTTTGTTGTATCGTAATTTGTGAAGTATAAATTCTTGGTGTGGAGAGTAAAAGAGGCGAACTTTATTATAAATTCAGATAACCCTTTTTGTAAAGTCCTGTATGACGTGAGTGTAAGGAATTTGTCGCCCTCACAGCCGTATTTTCCTTTTCCTTTCGTTGTAATTTGAATTTTGGTAGAGTAAGACGATTTAATTTTAGGTAGTTGGCATTGAAAAGTTAGGTTAGAATTATCTGTAAACACTTTTATTTGTTCCTCACTTGTAAACGTCAATTTATCAAGTCACTGTATTCACCTTGAAAATGTTTCTTAACTGGCTAGCCAGTAAATTTTTTACTGGCTAGCCAGTTATATTTTACAAGCGTGCTCATAGATAAATGATAGCGTGCAAAGCCAGAGTTGTCTTCCTTAGTATGTGTCATATTGATTAATGTAGTTGCTTGTCAGTTTGACATTTTGAATAAATGATAAATTTCTAGTTATTTACAAGTGAGGAACAAATAAAACATTCAACAATACACGCCAGGTAACCATTTTTACTGGCTCAAGGATATGACAGACTCGCCTAACGTCTCGTCAGTCATCACAATCCCATCGCCAGTAAAACCTGTTTTACCTGGCTTGTAATGTTAAATACTATTAAGAGTCGTGGAAAAGATCACTGTTGATTTTTTGTAATTTCTGCATGTGGTTTTTGTGTTTGCAAGTCGACAGATTGAGTGTCAATAACCTTTGGTGTGCAATGAATGGATGATTTCATTGAGAGAATAAATAGAATCATTGAGAGAATAAATAGAATCATTCTGAAATTGTAAAATTTTAGCGTGTCATTGTTCCTCATGCGAAAATTTTACAATTTCAGAATTATTCTATTTATTCTCTCAATGAAACCATCCATATTGAAGAAGAACCTTTATTATGTATGCTGTGGAAGTGTTTTTTTTTTCTGTTGGGTCTTCATTTTTAATATTGTTCAAGAAATGTTGCTTCTTTTTCTAAATAGGTCACAGCCTCCATATGTTCAACACTGGCATTTTCTCCATAATCACCGTCATCATCTACAACATGGAATAACTTTTTGATCTCGTTCCTTGTGCTTTTGCACATCGTTTGTAATTTAAGTTTCAGCTAATAATTTCTGCATTTTATAATGTAATTCCTCGCTATTGTGTTAATAGATATGAAAAGGAATATGAAGAGGTCGTCAACTACAGAAAAGACAAGAGACTTGAAGCTGTTAACGAAAACCTTTTACTGTGCTATTTGTCGGGACTGTCAAAAAGCTTTGTTCCAAATAGTTTGTCGACTAAAATGTCAATGCTGAAAACCTGTTTAAAACTCCATGAAAATATTGCATTTCTAGGTAAGTCATGTTAAACTTGTCATGAAATGTATTATAGGAGTACTGTTTTTATAGGTATGGAATACTATATTATACTACAAGTTATGAAAGTGCTACATTGTTCAAGGAACTAGACATTTTAAACACGAGCGTTAGCGAGTGTTAACAGTGTCTTCGAGTTAAACAATGGCACTTTAATAACAAATTGTACATACTATTTTTTTCCAACTTTGCATTTCCTCTTAGATAAAATTGTCATTAACGTACGTTAAAAAACGGATTTTACTTTCATCACTGAGTTGTGCAATTACCGACTTTCTTTTCTAAATTGAGTGATGGAAATGACATTTTCATACGCAACGTTGAAAAAAAGAACTAAGTCCTATAAATCTAAGAAAGCAAAGGTGTTAACAGCCGAACAAATTAAAACTTTTTCTATGGAAGCATCGAATGAAAATTTTCTGTTGTATAAAGTAATTCTATTGTTTGAAATATATGAGCTTGTAGACGTGAAAAACTTGTCACATTGTCTATCGATAACCTTGAAGATACTGGTAAATCATAATAGTCACCTTGCAAGACACGAAAAACAAATCTTCAGGGAGATTTACAATTACCGAAGAAGATATGCCATTCAAGGGCTGTGATTTCTATAGAAAATATCCAGCGCTTAGACCTTCCGGTTTGTAAAGCCGCCGTTTTTTTTGTCGATTATAGAAAAGGCATATGCACTACACAGTTAGTAGGAGTGCACAAAATATAGTACCACCAAGCACACAAAAATTACGGAAAATATGTGAGCGAAATCTAAAATTCAAGTAAAGGGAACCAAAGAACCAATAAAAAGCAAACTTGGCGTCCAGGTACATTCACACGAAAAATCACAAACGTCACTTCGCTATTGCTGCTATCCCCTTAGATAGAAGTGTCTAATTTCCAGATTTACGAGTGCTGTTGTTAATCAGTTTTTGTTGTTCTTTGTTAATGATTGCTATCTATTATTGTTAGTATTGCTCTTCTTTGATAGTTATTTTTGTTATAAAGATATATTGCTTTGTTATTTTCGAAATTAATTTCTTTGCTTTATTGTTTACCTATTCGTCGGGCGTCTTAGTTTTATAACTTCAAATAGTAAGTATTAAATTGTTTTCTTAAGTTAGAGTTACTGGCTTGCGGTAATAATATTTTGTTAGCATATATTTATGTACTACTAAATTACTTTTCCGTAGGATTACAATGAGCTGTAAATGAAGAAAACTCGTACATTCAGACACAAGAAATATAATTGTAAATTCTATAAAGTTTTTTGAAGAACACAGGTTTCTGAAACGCGGCTTCGGTAGAACAAGACACAGAATAAGCAGCCGCAGCAACTGGAAATCAACCTCTCTGATAAAGAAAGTTCGTAAGGAATATACACTACAACAGGTAATGCTTAAAAAATAACAATAATAATTTCTCAGAATTGTCATTGAAAAACATGATGCGGGAATACTTTCGTCCTTATATTTTCCAGGTACTTCTTTAACGTCTCATAAGAAAAAGAAACTGATGGAAGATTCTCACCAAAATAATTCTCTATCATCTTGATTTGGGAGTTTTGGAAAGAACGGTTCACGAAATGTCCACTGTGGAAAATGTGTGGAGGAAGGAGTTTGACCATGTTTTACATATAGCAGAACAAAATGTAAAAAAATATGGCTTAATGGACGAAATAAATTATCAACATTAATTTTCACTGTCAATGCAGGACCATCAAATGAAGATATTTCTTCAACTTCCAGTTTTGCTTTTCTTTGCTGCATGTCTCTTTTTGCTTTATTCAAAAATGTCGTAATATTTCCGCATTGATAATTAGGCAATAAAATACAGTTTTTTTTGTATAATCTTGTAGTACTGTTGCCATACTTATTATTATAAAAATATGTATTGCAGTAATGGTTGTTTATTTACTACTTTCGTCCTATGTAAAAATCAATAATTTTTAAATTAAAGTTTAAATTTCTCGAATTACGAATGTTTATAATTTTCATTCTGAGTGTACTTGTGAAACAGAGCTAGCGCCAGCCTCACCTACTCGGGGTTTTTGTATGCTTGGTAGCACTGTAGGAGGCATTGCGAAGAAGATCGCAGAATTTTTAATATTGTAAAACCCTGAAAATTTTACAGAACCTTGTTTTCGGAGGTCTAGTGCTTCCATGTTGGCAGATAACGGTAGCGACGTTCTTTTACATTAAAACAATTCGGAGGCTGGAGATTTGAGGTAGCCGAACAATATGTAGAAGAATCGGTTAGTAAGAAAATCAAAATTTAACTTTTTAGTTCAGTATCAGAAAACTCAAAAATGTGTGTAAATAATAAAACAAATATCCTAAGAAATTCGTCTTCGGAAAATTCAAATGTTCACACTACTAAAGACGACATCAATGGTTCTGTTTACGTTGTTGTTAATTATTATGTTACTATTAATAAATAAAAACCCATAAAAAACGTTGTTAAACTGATGGTATTGTTAATAAATAGCGACCATGGCTGTGTATATAATAAGGAACGCTGCCTTAATTGGGAAAAAGAAGAACGTCGCTGTTAAGTGGCGGTGGGCGGGGCTTAGGAATTAGCACTTTCCACATAGAAGAAGAGGAAAGCCTTTGTCCCGATTGAGATTGTTTAGGTGTTTGTAAATCCTCAATGGCTTCGCGAATTTTTCTGCTAAAGTAGAATGGGGAATTTGCAGATGATGACGTTTCGTCAAAAAGGTTCTTATGGCCAGTATCACGCTGGTATTCGGCGATGACTAATGATGAAACGAGACCCAACTTGAGACAGCGCTGGTGCTCAGAGATGCGAGTTTTTACTGAACGTCCTGTTTCACCAATATATACAGCATTACAAGAGCAAGGGACTCTATAAACACCTTTAGAGGACATAGTGTTTAATTTATCTTTAGGTGAAGGAAGAACCTGTGAGATTTTGTTCGGGGGGTTTGAATACTGCTTTAATGTTTTGTTTTGAAGAAACTTTCCACGCGATAGGTGACTTGGTGGATATAGGGAAAAAAGACTATTGCTGCATGACGATCGGTTTTTGGAGGTTTGGGTGGCCGTGGATGAAGATGGCGATTGAGGGCAGACTGTATATCCCTAGCACGGCAACCGTTGTTCTACGAGCTTTCCGAATCTGGTTTAATTCAGCGTGGACATTATCGGGTTGGGATATGGAAACAGCCCGGCGTACAAGCAAATTGATGACGGAAAGTTTTTGTCTATGATGACGGTGGGAATCGGCATGCAAATAGCGATCAGTGTGAGTGGGTTTGCGATATACAGAATGACCAAGTTTGCCTCTGGTTGGCGAGAGACTGTATTTACATCTAAGACGGTAAGGGAGCCGTTACTTTCTCCATGGTAAAGTTAATGTCTGGATGTTGACTATTGAGATGATTTAAGAAG
Source organism: Agriotes lineatus (assembly GCA_940337035.1). NCBI lineage: Eukaryota > Metazoa > Arthropoda > Insecta > Coleoptera > Elateridae > Agriotes > Agriotes lineatus. The sequence goes on along the minus strand of CALNHX010005937.1, from coordinate 59,874 downwards.
ACGAGTAACGTGTCTTTACCCTGTGGCCAATAATAAAAGTATCGTCGACGTATCGGGACCAAACCTTGGGCTTCCATTCTGAAGATTCCAGAGCTGCGGTTTCGAAAGCTTCCATAAAGATATTGGCAACGAGAAGTGAAAGAGGAGAACCCATGGTCGCACCAGAGATTTGTTTAAAGAACTGGCCTTTAAATGGGAAATAAGTGAAAGAGAAACACTTTTCTATAAGGGCAGGTAGACTTGAAGACGTCTCCCATGCTCTGATAACAACTGTTGGATTATCACTATGGAATCGGGAATAAGAACTTTAGTAGAAAGGGAAGTGACATCGAAACTCACAAGTAAATCCTCAGGTCCAACACTTATATTGAATATAAGTTCAACGAAATGGACTGAATTGCGAACAGACGAGGAAGATTTACAGTGAACTTTCTGTGGATAATGGTTAGGTATTTAGCTAATGAGTAAGTAGGGAAATCTATAGTAAATTTTGCTAGTCTATTCTAGCACACCGACGACTTATTCTAACACTCAAATTACGTCATTGGGTGCTAGAATGGAGTTATTCTAAACGCAAAAGAGAAATAGTCTATTATGATAGATACTAGTGTATAAGTACCCCCCCTCTAAAGCACGTGCGACGAGTTTAAGAGCACGACGCAAAACAGAATGCTTTTAACGTCGCTAGTGCTTTAATGGCTTTTATACACGTGTATCACACGCTATTTTTTCTACGATCATAACAATAGTAATTTTACGTTACAAGAACGGACTGTAGTGTTTTGCAGGTCGAGCCAAGTAGACTCCAGGGCTCGCCTGCGGTTCACCCTGGAAGCTTGGAAAGACCTGCAAAATACTTTCCGGTCGTGTATCGTACAATATTTTTTACGACATACGAGTCCATACTTTCAAATTTGCGAATTCACTTTCACAAACTCAAAAAAATTATGACAGTATCTCTTATTTGACTTATACAAACAATGACACACACTTGATTCCATAGCAACGAAGGCATCACGGACCGGCAATAGTTATTAACGACATAAGGCCGTTAGTAAGCATCTAACAAACGAGGATGAATTTGTGTCCGAGGCCGTCAGGCCGAGGCTAATGAATTTATCCGAGTTAATAAGATGTGATAACGGCCGTATGTCGTTGAATATTTTTCATAACATCTACAAAAATTGAAATTTTAGCGCAATTTAAATGAAAAAGTTAAATAGTATTAGTAGTCTTATCAGTCACCTATGGAAAAAAAAAATTCGTTTAGCAATACTGATATGTATTGTTGGTGACACTGTAAGTCTATGTCAAATTCGATGTTAGTAGTTTGACACAGACTGACGCAAACCTAACCTGCTAACCTCGAATTTGACATAGACTAGAGTGCCACCAACTATACATTTCAATATTGCCAACAGAGCCGGATTAAGGGGGGGGGCTAAGGGGGCTGCAGCCCCGGGCCACTGAATTTCGGGGGGCCTCGAAAAGATTCGAAGGTTATACTCTAGTGCGGTTTCTAATCATTTAGATTCCTTTGTACCCCCCCGTTGCATAAATGGGAATGGGGCCTCTAAAAAATTTAGCTCTGGGCCTCACATATCCTTAATCCGGCTCTGATTGCCAATGTTAAAATGTTGCTGTTCTGTATTTCTTAACGGTCTAGGCTCTTAAGTGTATAACAGCCATGGCTGTTATGGGAAACTTTTCAGTCAGGTTGATAGTTCTATTATTGATAAATAACAAGTAGGTGTTATGAAAAAGCTTTTACCGGTCCCTGATGCCAGTTTTCCAATCTTGACCGGCAAGACGTTACTTTCTGGAGAAAAAATTCTCTAGAAAACACATATTTTCTGGCCATTCGTAAAAAAAATATAAAAACTTAGTTCGGTGACACTTTTTCGTCATATTGTGTTAGATATTCTAGGTTATGTTGACATTCAAATTTATGGCAACATGCAAAAAAGACGCAAATCGGGCGCTAATATTAAGAGCGTTACAAACGTCACTGTAAATACTAGAAACTGTGCAAGAAGTTGTCATTCTGACACGGTCGTAGAAAAAAATTACTTATACTCCTAAATAATGACGGTTTGTAACCACAGATAGAGTTAAGTAAACAATGAGAAGAAATCGAAATATTCGTCTTCAATTAATTAACGCCAAAGGCAATTAGTTCAGCAATGCCGCTCATGCTTGCATGTATTGACCAGCTTACTGTAGGTATGTAGAACGAGTTTTATGGATGATATAGTTGTTACACTACATAGTTCCCACATCACGGTTCTTAATATTTAGAAGATATTGTGTTCTCTACTACAAGTTTCTTGTATTTAACTATTCCTAAATATTTTTAATCACATCATATACAGGATGTTTCAGGAGGAATGATACATATTTAGTATGTTACTCTATCGTTCATTTTAAGCAAAAATGTTCAAATAAACGTGTCCAATTCTCAATGGTTGCTGTGATACAGTCAATTGAATTATTGCATAAACGAATTTATTATTTTATTAATTCTGACAACAAACATTTGATATACAAAATAATAGTATTGAAAATACCACCGCCAAACTCAACACACTTTGCTGTTCTAGTAAAAATATTACGTGTATTTACTTTTTCTTGATAAACACCATTTTTCACCCATCCCCATAGCCCATAATCCAATGGAGTTAGGTCCGGAGACCTACCTGCCCAATTAATGGGGACCACCACTGCCGATCCACCGTTCTCCAAAAATTTGTGTAGTTATTGCATCATCTGTAAAGAGCGGGAGGGCCATCATGTTGAAAATCATACTCACCCTCGACCAAGGAACTATCCTCTAACAATATTGAGCAAACACGTCAACTAATTAATGATAAATGTCAACTAGAGATAAATGACAATTGTTTTACAGCAGCCTACTGAATAATTGGTTTATAATGCGCTCCACATTAAAGTTGTCTCAATAACTGTTGAGAATTGGACACATGTTCATATGACCATTTTTACTCAAAATGAATGATACTCGTACTATAACATACTAAAATATGTACCATGTACGGCAAGGGACAACTGGGCGCCGCCGACTGGGTGACAGCCAACTGGGCGCCAAGCCGTTCGGCCCGAACCCAACTTGGCGCCAACTTATACACAGGGATATGCGGACAATGCAACACATTTTTCATGAATTTTTACTAAATTCTGAGCGGAATATTATTATTTTGACAAACGCTGGATGACCTTCTACTTACAACAAACAATTTATAGAAGTCTAAGAATTTCCTAGTAATTGTGCCTCATAGTACAGGCAGTTCGATGAGGTTAGGTTAGGTTTCATTTTTAGAGAAAAAGTACAGTCTTCGGAGAGTTTTCCCAGCATCCCTTCCGCCGTGTGAATTTGTTCCTTTTTTATTTTATTAGTTTTGGGAATTTATTTTGCTTCTGGCGCCGAGTTAGCGGGCGCCCAGTTAGCTTAGCGCCAGTCGGCATCGTCCAATCGACGGTGTCCAGTTGTACCAGACCCGTACCATGTATTGCAATGGTTTGTATGGTTTAGAGATTTGTATAAAATATAAATAAACAGTTACCACGCAAATTATTATTATTTTTTGAATGGTGCTAACTGTCAATTAGTGGGTTGATTAAAATTTGTCTGTGCTTTACTTGGTAAAATAACAGTTTTATGCCCTTATTTAATTTTATTTATGTGCAAATAATAATAATACCTACACTAGCTCAGGTTCGGTAAAGTGAAACTCGTCTCAGGTGAGTTCAGAGTTAATTACTTATTTGGTTTTGAAATTTATCAAGTGCGGACCTGTATAACAAAGCTTCGGTGCGCACAACCTACAATTTGAAATCTGGGTCAAGTGCAAGTAAAGATGGCCGCCGCTGCTCGGTAGCGTTAAATGAACAAATCAAAACAAACAGAAATCGGTCACAGCTCGAATGTAAGTATTTGAATTCATTTGATTTCCCGGCATTAAACTCTCCTTTGTTTCAGCGATTATTTTGGGGCCGCGTCTAGGATGCTTTTGTTTATCTCGGCGTCCTTTCCAAATTGCCTTCCGCCTAACCTCAAATCTGGATGCTAAACCTTTTTACTGCTGCAAATACTGATACGGCAAGGAATTCGGCCTAAATCGTTTCAGGAAAGGTCGTTCGCGTGTTGACTTGACGTACCAGGCGCTCATTTATTTAGATTTTAAAATTTACAGTACCTCGCCTCTCCGATCTTGGATCGCAGGAATCGAAGGCTCGGCTGTCCTCGCTGGCGTAGTCCTGTGGTCGGATATTACTGCAGGCATGGTAACTTCGCCACACGGCAGCAGGATCTGGTACACCTTCTTCGTGGCTGTCGGACCTCAACAGCTGCGGAACTAGGTTATGTTGCACCTGCTTCTGGAGTTGAACAATTTATGGCGGCGGATTTTGCCACAAATAATGTCACTTGCACAGAAAAATTTGCTCGACACACTGGTGAAGTTTGAGATTCGTATTTTTATTTCTACTAACATAAATCTTTAATTAAATACAGAGCACAAATTTGCATCAGTACATTGAAATTATTCAATTGTCTTCTGTCGCCGGTAATTAACAAAAGCTAGTAATATTAATTTAAAAACCGGATATAAACTATGTTCAATTGACTGTCTTTTAACACTAAAACTAGTTAATATTAAGAATATGTACAATATAACTGTGTCTTAAATAATTATTTACATTAATACTAATTATGGCGTGTCCAATTTTCACTGCACGACTTTTTAATTAAGTTTATTTGTCCACATGACACTGTATTGATTAAAGCGGTTATTTCGCGTATTTCCTGTTTGTTTAAAACACTGTCTGAATTTCCTCACAATTACGATTTCAATGTGTCTACTTTGCTGCAATTTCTTCTAACCTTTGCCTTTGGATTCTTCTGACCCCTTTTAAATGCATTAATGCCTTCGTCTTATTTGCTCTTTGCATGATTGTAAGCTTCTCTGACTTTTAATTTTTATCTTTCTTACTAGAACCCTGACTAGATTTCCTCAAGTACATTGTATTTTAATTCTACGCTGCATTTCCCTTGCATGTAGCGATCCATCTCGTCATTATTAAAATATCATTTGGTTGACAATTACTTATAGCACAAACCTATTTATTAACTGAATTAACAATTAACTAAGATCCCCATGAGACTTGAGCTATTCTTATTTCATTCTTTCATTAATTATTTTGTGAATTAATAGCCTCTCATTGCAAATATGATCATTTTAAGCAAATTTAATACTTAGCTTTGCAGTCAAATAAAATCTCCCACTCTGAGCTTATGTGAAAAGTTCATTTAATATGGTAATTCTTGCAGAGTTTGGGGTGTAGGGGTCAAAACCATTGCAGTATACCCTGTATAGTACTCTATAAGTCTATAGTATAGCTATTCATTCTGATGCAAAGTGATGTTAACTATTTTTTGCTAATTTTCCCTCATTCACGAAGAATCAGACAATTCTTTTAGTACACGTTTTTCATTTCAATTTATTCTTACTACAACTTCAACAGACACGAACGCTGTAACTTACAAGAAAGTACACAGAATTACTTATCAAATGCTCTATGGTCCAGTTGTTTTGTTTTCTGCTATCTAGATTTAGTCCGTTTACTTATTGTGCATCCTTTATATGCAGACCACATAATAAATTCTCACAAAAATATTGTATGGCAAAAAGTTGTAAGTTAATTAACGTTAAATCATTTTTCAAAATATTCGCCTTTATATTTTATGCACTTATTTAGCCTACTCTACTAAACCAGTTTTCGAATCCTTGGGCCCATTGTTTACTAGACACCCCAGTATTCATACTATTGAATGCCTAGACAGCTTCTGGATTATTTGCAACAAGAAGAAATACCATACCAAATCGGGACTATACGGTACGTGATTCAATAATATGACAACTGAGTTGGCTAAAAACGTCATTGTTAGACAACTGGCATGAGATGATGCATTACTGTGGGCCACTTAGTGAAATTTATCTAGTGTACTTGCAAAATTTGTAAGTAAAGTTAGGTTAGTAATAAAAGCTATTTATTTACAAATACATTTTGTATTTCTCTTGTAGATACAAATTTCCACTGCAAATATTTACAACTGAAAAATATAACATAATTTCAAGCATCCTTTATATTCGATACATCTTTTTTTATGGCAACATCATTTACAATGGTATCCTTATGTTGTCCGAACTTATGTTTCTTCATGGTACTAGAATCATAAAAGCCCTTTCCACATATATCACATACATATGGGGTTTCTCCAGTATGTCGCCTTTTATGTACAGTTAAATTTCCATTTAAAGCAAACGCTTTGCCACAAAATGGACAGACGTACTTCTTCTCTCCAGTGTGGGTTAAAGTATGGGTTATTAGCTGTTGTTGTTGAGTGAAACTTCTAAAGCATATATCGCATTTGTATGGTTTTTCACCTGTATGAACTTTTATATGTTGTTTTAAAGTAGCAGCATATCTAAATGTTTTCCCACAATAATCACAAGCAAATGGTCTTTCATCTAAAAACATAGTACATGAATAAATAGTAACAGTAACAAATAGATCTACTTACCATTATGTTGGCGGAAGTGTAATGAAAGCGCTACTTTAGTGTAAAATGACTTGTCACAATGACTGCATGCAAATGGCCTTTCCATGTGGGCTTGCACATGGACTACTAACTCACTCTTATTATTAAATACTTCATCACAAAATCTGCATTTTATTTCTACTCCATCAGAGGATTCCAACATCTGCACTTGATGCCAATACATATGAACTTGATAGTTGGAAAACAACGTAAATCGTTTATTACTGCACAGAGTGCACTGATATGTATTATGTTGTGAATGTGCCCGAGAATGAATGCGTAATGCCATCATTTTTCTAAAACCTGTAAAAATAATTGTTAGCAATCATGCAGCGATAAACTATTCATTGCAATACACGACCTCTCCCGCAAAGTTCACATTCATAGAGATCCATTCCATTTTGTTCTTGCCCATTTGATTCCTTAAATTTCATGGGCCGAATAAACTTGTCCTTATTATGATGGTTATACATATGTGACCGGTGGCTGTTGTCTGATGTAAATGTTTTACCACAGTGGACACAAACATAACGTGTCTGACCTGCATGCCTTTGCTTATGGCTGTGCAATGTTGTCGACTGAGTATAAGCTGAAACTCATTATGATTAAAATAAGAGGTAAAATTTTTGTTTGTAATTTTAAAATATCAAAGTAATTATAAAGTTGTCAATTTGTAGTTGCTACTGTGTAGCTGTTTACTTTCTAACCCAAATCCTGCTATTTCTTAGTGAATACAAAGGCTTTTCTGTTAATTGTTGAAGCAGGCCATGGATTCCAATAAAAACAAAAACGTTTGCATGCATTGAAAACTCGTTCTTCTGACAGTTTCCAGTTGCAACTTTGAGTAGTTGGAGTTAAAGCGTATAGAGAGACAAATTTTTAATTTTATAAGTTGTTTGTGTTCCGCTAGATATTATTTAAGTGCCACGGAAAGAATGCTTTTCAGATAATTTTCTACGATTATAAAAGAAGTTTGACATATGACAAAAGTCACACAAAATTAATATGCAGCTTTTGGCGACCATAATCCTTCGTTATTTACGGTACTAACTGTACTGGTTCAGTGAATTTAAACATAAATGATGTACGTGAAATTTAACAAGAACTAGGTATTGGATCATCCGTAGCAGATAACTTTTTACACCAACAATTGGGGGAGGAAGCTGGCAAGTGGGTGGATTCCAAATGTGTTAATCCAAGAACAAAAACAAGCATGGGTAGGCTGGTGCAGATTTATATTAGGAAAGTTCAATGCAGGATCTTCAAAGCATGTGTTTACTAGTGTTACGAGTGATGAGTCTTGAATCTAGAGTTATAACCCCGAGGCTGAACAACAATCATCGAGGATCGCGGAGTTGGTCTGGGTAGGCGGCTCTGTGTGTGTATGTTGGATAGGCAACACACATCACAGAGCAACGTATGAGGGGTTGCATACACTGGCCCAATTTCATACCAGAGAAATAGGTGAAAACTTATTTTGACAATGCAAATACCAAAACTTTTAATAATAGTTGAGTAGATCCGAGTTTGAAAACGAACTCTCTCTTTTCGAATTTTTTTTTTGTGATTTCATAGAGTCGGGGTCCCTCTTTCAGATGATCACTATGGGAAGACTACCGGTGGTGCGAAGGGGAAGGAAATTACCGTTCAAAGTTATGCGGAAACGAGTTTTTCGCGAATAACTCGCTGAGTTTCATCCCGACCGGAACAGTTAATACGAGATGAAATGAAGGGCTCGCAAATGCAAACAAAATGAACTTTGAGTGGTCGAAATCGGTCCAGCGGTTCGCGAGATATTGCGTTTTGAAGGTCGAAAAACTGCGTCCAGAATTTCGCCGCGGCGGGAACCCACCGCGGGCCGTGTTTGCGTTTTTCGCGCGGAAGATATTGACCTAGCGACTTTATTTTTTTTCCCTATTAGGTAATCACAATCAAAATAGTTTGCCCAAATTTCAAGTCGCTAGGTCAATTAGGAGGGGAGGGGGAAGGAAAACAATAAAAAACTTTGATCGGGGCGAACTTTTTTATTTATTGGCCGATCCGGGTCATCCAAACTGGAAAATCTTTGTTAATTTTTTCGCTACAAGATGAGTCGGGGGTGACCAAGATTTTCGTGAAAATGGAAAAATGGCGGGCAATTTTTCGATTTCTAAAATTTGTTTCTTTATTTTCGCGGTGAAGGAGTGGAATGGGAGACAATTTTTTTTTGTCACCAGATTGCAATTTTTTTTCCTTGAAAATGAGATCCCTAAGAACCCGGTAGGACAATTATTAAGGGAGGGAGAGAGGTGAACGCGTTTTTTCCTGTAGAAGGGCAAGGGATAGGGCTAGCGACTTCGGGCAGGGCTCATTCTCGAGGGTAATCAATTCCCTTTCATGGTTTTTTATCGCGAAGCGCTATCTTGATTAGGGTACACACAGACATTTGTAAGAGAGTAGAGTTTGCAAGAGAGTAAAGAGAGGAGAGGGAGCGCTTGGCTCTGTCGCCGGCATCTCGCGCTTGCTGTGATAAACTTATCACGCGCGTGCAGCCCCTAATCAAGATGATTGATTACCCTTGAGAATGAGCCCTGCCCGAAGTCGGTATCTCTATCCCTTGCCCTTGTACAGGGCAAAACGCGTTCACATCTCTCCCTCCCTTAATAATTGTCCTACCGGGTTCTTAGGGGGCTCATTTTCAAGGGAAACAAATTGCAATCTGGTGACAAAAAAAATGTCCCCCACTCCACCCCTTCACCGCGAAATGAAGAAATAAAATTTTAGAAATCGGAAAATTGCCCGCCATGTTTCCATCAACGCGAAAATCTTGGTCACCTCCGACTCATCTTGTAGCGAAAAAATTAACAAAGATTTTCCAGTTTGGATGACCCGGATCGGCCAATAAATAAAAAAGTTCGCCCCGATCAAAGTTTTTTTATTGTTTTCCCTTCCCCTCCCCTCCTAATTGACCTAGCGACTTGAAATTTGGACAAACTATTTTGATTGTGAATACCTAACAGGGGGAAAAAAGTCGCTAGATCAATATCTTCCCCGCGAAAAAGGCGAACACGGCCCGCGGAGGGTTCCCGCCGCGGCGAAATTCCGGGCGCAGTTTTTCGACCTTTAAAACGCAATATCTCGTGAACCGCTGGACCGATTTCGACCAGCCAAAGTTCATTTTATTTACATTTCCGAGCCCTTCATTTCATCTCCGATAAACTGTTCCGATCGGGATGAAACTCAGCGAGTTATTCGCGAAAAACCCGTTTCCCCATATCTTTGAACGGTAATTTCCCTCCCCTTCGCACCACCGGTAGTCTTCCCATAGTGATCATCTGAAAGAGGGACCCCGACTGTATGAAATCACAAAAAAAAATCGAAAAGAGAGAGTTCGTTTTTCGGGTTTTTTTTTCCGCCAGATCTACTGCACTAATAAGAGTAAAAAAGCTGTAGGATCACGAGGAAAAAGTAGAAAATTGGAATGCGATGACGAATGCATGATGACCTATCAAGAAACTGTGATCAAAAAGAGCACCAGGAGCAAATACAAAAGATAAGAGAAGAAATTAGAAACACCAAAGCCACACACAACTTGGAAATACAAAAATTAGCCATCGCAGAACACTTATTAGGACCAGGGAACCATGGCATAAATTACGACTCCATGATCATACTAGCCAGGACGCATATACGTAATCTGCAGACGCATAAGGTATTATGACAACGGTTCGGCTACAATCGGTAATTGATTAATATGGAGCCAATGAAAGTTTAAGTAAAGTGCAGACACAGAGGGACATTAGACGTCTGCAGTTTACTCAGTTGTTTCGCTTTGACTTGCTATATCTTATTAAAAGTACCGTCTAAAATTACTATACATTTTTTAAATATGGAAAGTATGCTCCCAGAAGACTAGGAGTACAAATTTGTAAACGACACAACTGTTTGATTAAATCTAACTACCAAAGAGAAAGTTGAAGTTAGCTTCGCATGTTTATATTTCGAGCAACAAAAGTTTACAGACCGAAAAAAATGCCGGTAGATATACAAACTGTATCCAACCAAATTTAGCGCTTACAAAATGTAATTTTTCGAAAACAGTTAAAAAGATTTGGTGTGATACACGCACACAACTTCCTTTTACAGTGAATATATAATTAGCCATAAATTTGATTTTTAACTTTTAAGCATATCTCAAAAATTTTCAAAAATTACAAATTCCACAGAAACTCTACAAAATAGAACGTTAGTTGAAGAGACAAATTTTCTATAAAATTTTAAGCTGAATTAAAAATGAGATAATATAGCGGGTGTTCTATTTAAAATAGGAATTAATAAAAAAAACAAAAGAAACCCATTTTAGAGGTGTTCAACTGGAAAATCACCTATCTCATATTAATACACATTAAAAATGTAATAAAAATGTAACGTTTGAAAAAATCGTTACGGCTGTTTTTTAAAAAATCGAAAAAAAACCATACTTCCGGTTATGCGATTTTCTTTAATAGCTTGCTGTTGCATCTAGATAGTACACAAAACTTATATATGAAGTTTCAACGTCATACCTCTTTTTGTTTTTGAGATATTCTGTTCGCACACAGACACACACACGCACAGACAGACAGACCAATGAACAAAAACATGTTTTTTGGGTTCAAGAGACTCTAAAACGTGATTTGCTGAAAACTCAATTTCGAATTATTGTAAAAGAAAGTAAAAAGGTGACATTTACATTGTATTTTCAATGGGTGAAGTAATTTATTTTCGTACACACAACACACACACACAACAGGACGCAAACTACTTTTACGTTCTAAAACGCGTCCAGTGGCGTTTGAATTAATTTAGTGAATAAAATAGATCAAGATATTTACCAATTTATTATTTTAACTTAAACAGTTAGTTTTAACCCTCTATTATACTAAAGTTAATTAATTACTATATGTAAGTACATTAAGAGTTCCAATGTTAAAATGACATAAATTTTATAATTATTATTCATAATCTATCAAATAAATTCATGTTCACAGTTCTATCATTTTTATTTCAATTTTGCTTAATATAATTCAATTTTCGCAAACATTTTATTTGTAACTCGTCTTTTTTTAACGAGAAATCGTGAAGAAAGTATCACTTTTTTAAACAAAAAACGTAATGAAAGTAACATTTTTTTAACTATTTTATTGAAATTGTGAATTGTCAATTTGGTAGTTGTAAATTTTAAAGTCATTTTCGACCAAATTTCGAGTAACAGGGGATTACTATGCAAAAAATAACGTGAGCAACACATATGAAAGAACTTTTTTGCAAATTCGTGAAATACAGTATGACTTTAACTAATTGTACAGTATACTATTGCTTTGGACATACAAAAGTAACTATTTATTAAACCAGTGTCCTAAGTGAATTATTTTAAACATACGTGTTAAAAGTTAGTCCAAGGTAACGTGCATTAATATCATAGATCGCAGGGTTTATCGTAAATTTAATGAACTAAATTTTTATACTTCTGTTGTGTCGTAGAAAACATATTGTATGTAACAAGTAAAAAAGTGTGATTATGGGACTTATTATGTAGTCCAACTCGGCTTCGCCTCATTAAATCGCCTGCCATAAGCATGTACTTTTTATTTGTCTTTATTGTTCTCGAACTAGACAAAATTGTCATTTGTAAGTATCAACAGCTTAGGCTTGTTTGAAAACAATAAGAAATAAAGCGGCACATACAAATTTTGCAAGTGATTTCAATGGGAACTGTAGTTGTTTTTGAATGACTACATGTTATGTATTCATACATTTTCCGATGGCCACCCCACGCGTGTGTTACATACTATTTTTCCTGCGACGGTTTCGCATTCTATAACAAATTTAATCTTTTAATTTGACATTTGTTAAAAAGTTGTCAGTTTTAGCCAGTAACAGTATGATTCTTACATGAGAGTGTAGAAAGTGAGTACTTTCTGCACTGTCGTAGAACTACATTTAATTATTATACTAGTTTAATAAGAAGGCCTATTAGAGCTGCAATGAATTTTATTAAACGAGGATAATACACTAATTTTATATACTTTCAACAAAAATAATCAAAAACTTTTAATTTTGACATTTTATAAATATGACAATCTGTCAGTTGTTTGAAACAAAGTAGACCGTTTCAATATTTTTCATATGAAAAAAAAACAATACAAAAACAGTGCTTCGATAGACTCCATTAGCACTGTTTTCGGTGTTATAATAACTACATTAAAAGATTAATATAAGTAAATAGTATATTTTTTGTCAAAAAATAAAAGTATAGTTTTTTTTCGGGAGATGAAGATTTGTCCACGAGCAGCGTGATGGTAATTTTACGAACGAAAAATTTTATCGCAAGAAGTAAATGTTATTTTTCTACAAATATAAAAAAAAATTACATTATGTATTGCAAAAACTACAAATGAATTTAGGGTCTGGCCGTTTTTGGCTTACTTAATGTGGTTGTAATAAACAAAACTGCCACCATTCTTGCGAGCAAACAATTATTGGTTATTTATTCATTCCCATAGCAACGCGCACTTTCATCTGTAGTGTAAAAAAGAGCTACTTTATAAACGCTAAACTATCTAATAAAGCACTATTTTATAGCGCAGTCTAACATAAAGTCATTTTTACCCTCGCAAAAGTATCACTTTCGTAAAAAAAAATACTTTTTGTGCAACTGTCAATAAAAATGATATTTTTATTCCAGGTAACTACACTTGTATAATATGTTAAAATTAAATATTAAGAGAGAGCACTGTAAAAGTAAACACTTTTAACACGTTAAAAATACTTAATAAACCAATATTTGTCAGATAACTAAGGAAAATCAATAACTTTCAGTTGTTCGATAGGTCGGTATTTTGAAAAAATTCTAGTAAGGCTTTCTGTATTCTAATGAAATGTCAAAACTAACATGATTATTTTGAAAAACGTCTACCACGGCTTTCTATATTATAATCAAATTAATAAAAGTTACATTTGGTCCGTAAAAATGATCTTGCTGATTTTTAATGACAGTTATACAATAGTATACAATAGTATGTTGTACAACTAATTATGAAAGTCATAGTTTTTTCACGAATTATTAGCTTTATTAATGAGGACGAAACCCGAGTTTATCAAGCAAATTAGTAAAAATAGTATATTATAATACGAGTGTATAAGCAAGCCTTTCAAGCACGCACAACAAGTTTAAAGAAAACGAGTGAAACGAGTTTTCTTTAATGTTGTAAGTGCTTTAAAGGCGCTTATACACGAGTTTTATACACTATTTTTTAGTACGCAAAAAAAGATCCTTTCTCAGAATGATTTTACCATTTCGATTTTATGCCTTGATTTTTTTTATCAGGTAGTCACATGAAAAATGTTTGTCGTTAGCATGGAGATTTTTTTATAAATGTTTGTTTACTGTCAGTTTTGGTTTTTCGTGTTTGCAAAAAATGAATTCTGACCAAGTTCCTACCGAAATAGAGGTATTAACAGAACAGGCTGAACAAAAACTAATTCCTGCTAAATCAAGAGATACGTACATTAAGGAGTACGAAAAGTTGAAAACCTGGATGAGTGAAAAAGACTCTACGACTGTAACTGAACCACTGATGCTAGCATACATGATGAAAATGGTAAAATTTAGTACTATTATAATATGAGGGTATAATAATTAATTGTTTGCTTTTCTGTTTTATGCCAGTCGAGTGTATACAAATCTTCCTCTCTGTGGTGTATTCACTCAAAACTTCAGACAATGTTAAGGCTGAAAGAGGGTGTAGATTTGGCGAGTTATCATAAACTTCACGCTTTCATGAAAGCAACCAACAAATGTTACGAAGCCAAAAAATCATACGCATTTACGGAAGAACTACGAAAATTCTTTATAGAGGCCCCTGACAATACTTTTTTGTTTGTGAAGGTACATTGACAAATTTGACAAATTTATGTAAGTAATAAGTTTATTTTCCAGGCTATTACTATTTGTGGTGTTTTTGGATCCTGTAGAAGGTGTGAAATGTGCGATTTGCGTTTGACTGACATAAAAAAAGAGGGTGCCGTTTTCTTGATTAATATACGACCATCCAAAACTGAAAAGGGGAGGAAATTTGCCGTTGTTGATTGTCCTAAAATACCATATGCAAAAATTTTTAACAAATATTTGTCGTTGCGTCCTGAAAATGTAGCAACGGATAGAGTATTTTTAAAGTATGCAGATGGCAAGTGCTGGAGACAAGTAGTTGGCATTAATACTATTGGTGCAATTCCTTCTCGTATAGCTCGCTACTTGAATCTTTCTGAACCTCAAAAATATACCGGCCACGCATTTAGGCGTACATCGGCCACGATTATGGCAAACAGTGGCATGAGTATTGACGAATTAAAACGTCAAGTTGGGTGGAAGTCTTCCAGTGTTGCGTCAGCGTATATTGAAGACTCCAGTGTAAATAAAGTTGCAATTTCTAAACGTATTGCTGAAAGTGTTACGCCGGATGAGACTCAGAACCTTCCAGCAATCTTTCATGCAACGACAAGTCATTCCACGAAGTCTACAGATGGATTTAAAGTGTCCAATAATTCGAATTGTACCTTTCATTTCCATTTTAATAATTAATATTGTTCAAAAAGTTGCAAAATTTGAATAAAATTGTGAAGTTTATTAATGTCAGATTAATATTACTGTTTCCTAGTAACCAACCTATAAAGCAAAAGCACGCCGTTCTATAATTATCGATCTACGCACGCTCCAGCGTATTTTAATCGTCATTTACAATATTTGCGTACTAAAAAAGTAGTTTTCATACGTGTTGTACACATTATTGTTTTGCATAGTGATCGCTGGTAGCTCGAAATTTGGTCGAAAAGCAGTCATATTACAAACGTAATAACGTGAGAAAATTCTTATATCAAAATTAAATAATAGAATCTAATTACATCTGACCAAACATCTTTCGTTTAATTGGAATAAACCGAACATATCAAGAAAAAACACAATACTAATAATAATAGTCTGTATTTATCAACTCAAGATACAGTGAATAAGAAATAATACTCGTAGTGGCCACGGTGCTTGCGTAAAGTGCAGACGCATTATAATGCAACACGTCTGCAGTTTACTTCTGTTTTGATTGGCCGTACGACTTCGGAAAAAACGATGTGATGGGTTATACCTTATGCATCTGCAGATTACGTATATGCAGCCAGGACTAAAAATACTTCCTTTGTGTTATTCGGAAATTCCTAGAAATTATTAAGAATTCGAAGAATTTCAAACGACGGTTACCGAAGTATAATATGGAAAACTAATCTAACCATAAACAAGTTCCAATAACATACAAGATTTACATGAGCAGCCAACCGTAACGACTCCTCGGTATATAACCAGGAGCAGAAGGCACCAACATTATCTTAATTTGAGGTAAATTTTTAATTTAATCGATGTCGCATACCTTCATTTCTTCTGTATATTATTTCTTTTTAAAAGTGACAGTACCTACCTTTCCCACATATATCGCAAACGTACAGTTTTTCACCAGTATGACACCTCATGTGTCGCTTTAAGTTTCCCTCAATTGAAAATCTGGCTGGGCACTGACTGCACAGGTATGGTTTCTCATTAGTGTGGGATCGCAAATGGATAATTAGCTTATCGCGCATGAACCTCTTTCCACAATAAGTGCATGGTAACTTACGAACATGATGAGCACGCACATGCATATAAAACGGACGAAAGTTCTCCCCATATTTACGACCACAAATCTGACATTCATAAGGAGGTCCCATATCCTTTAACCACCATCTATGGTCTTTTTTCGCAGTATTTCCTTTTAGTTCACTTTCGTTCTTTTGCAGATCATTTCTGTTCTTCATAACTTTCCTTTTTAATGAATGTGGTAGTTTATCAGAGTTTTCATCGTTTTGTAATTCTTCCAGCTGATGTATGTTGTTGTCACCAGAAGACGGTTCTAAAATAGCAGGCGATGTCAAATCCACCTCAGCTTCAGCTTCAGCTTTTATTTCCTTGAAGTAATTATGATCAGACAAAGCGTTTGTGGTAGGTAAACTAACACAATTTAATTCACCACATATAATCTGAGATTTGTCCACCTCATCAGTCGATATGGCTTCATTATTCTGGTGTTCGTTTTTAATTGGTCCTTGTATAAGGTAATTATATAATATTCCTTGCATTTCTTTTGTTCTATTTTCTGCATTTTTATTAACGGTACTCAGTGTTTGGGCAGCTGCTGCGTCAGCTGTAGATTCTAATTGCTTTTCTAGGAAGCCTTGACACTTAACGAGGCACTTTTTAAAAGTGTACGATTGCAAAGTACTTGATGCACATTGAATACATACACAGCCAGGAAGTTCCTTGTCTTGTTTTAACTAAAATTAAAAAAACTGCAGTTGATTATTTGGAATTACCAGTGCATTATAACTAGGGGCCAGACAGATTTAATGAATGTGAATGGGATTTTATAAGCCATAGGGGTCTCACAAAAATAAATATAAATTACAGTGCAGTGGAAAATAATAATTATTCAATTACTTACACACCCAACCAACTTAGAATTATTTTAGTAGTTATTTTGAACAAATATCACTGCACATTTTTTTTATATAAAGCAATAAAGGATACGCATTTACTACGCTCTAAACATTAAAAAATCTAAGGACAGTTGATATTAGTGATGACAATCTTTACTAAATTTTGATCTTCTCAAAAATATTCAGCGTATGCCACTGAGTATTTGCTTGAAAATGCTTATCATTAAATCTGTCCGGACTTTATTTATAATACTGGTGTTTCAAGCATTAACTACACCTTTTTCATTTATAATTCAGAAAGTGTCAAAAGTATTTCAGAAAGTGTAACATCTAATTCAGATTAATACATTGTAATTCAGTAACGAAGAAACAACCTTGATATAGGATTATTATGTAGTTACATGCATACTGGATGTGTGTAAAGTTTGCAACAAATTTAATATTTATTGTACTGTTGATTTGTAAAAAAGTCTTCAGACAGGTCTATCTTAATTTTTGTTTGTCATCATTTGCTTGAAAATAAATTAAATTTAAAATTATTCATCATAGAATTCACGTCACTGTTATACATAACAATAAATATTAATTTCATTGAAAATCGTACGACACTCATTAATGGCCAATAGAAAAATTAGTTCACGAGCCGTAACCAAGACAACAACAAAATTTCTTGGAAATTTTTTGTAGGTAGATCAGCCTAACTGTGAGGGCTTGTATCGTTACGATTTTCTTACCGAATCTGCATTCGAGCATTAATTCATATCCAGAAATTATTTTTCGTGCATTCCAACAACGTCCTAATTTGCCCTCGCATCCCGCTCGAGCAAATTAATACGACGTTGTTGGAATGCACTCAAAAAATGTCCGGAAAGAATTAATGCTCTTATGAGATTATATGTGAAAATTGTACGACACTCATTAATGACCAATAGAAAAATTAGTTCACGAGCTGTAACTAAGACAACAAAAAAAATTTCTTGGAAATTTTTTGTAGGTAGAAATTACTTCTTTTTAGGGTTTGTGTCGTTACAATTTTCTTACCGAATCTGCATTCGAGCATTAATTCATATCTGGAAATTATTTTTCGTGCATTCCAACAACGTCCTAATTTGCCCTCGCGTCCCGCACGGGCAAATTAATATGATGTTGTTGGAACGCACTCAAAAAAATTTCCGGAAAGAATTAATGCTCTTATGAGATTATATGTGAAAACTTTACACACATGGATTTTTTTTAAATTTAATTTATGTTGGCAGTGATAAATAAAGGTACTTAATAATATAACCTGTACAATTTTGACAGTATCACTCACGTTTTACAGGATGTTTAATACTGAACACAAGGTGGTGCTGCGTATGGAAAATGGAGGAAATCGTTTTGAATAGCTGTAGTTGTTTTTGTTACTAAATTTTTATGTATTCAACAAAAATGTTTGTATTTGCTAAAATGGCATTCCTGATATAACCTTAAACTGACAGATACAAAATGCCAATGTGACTTTGATTATCACGACTGCCAACAAAATTTTTTGACAAAATAATTCCACAGCCCTCTAGAGGGTAAAAGTTTTTGATCATACTGTATGTATATACATAATAATTTTTCATAAAGATCGTCCCTTGGTTTCAGAATTACAATTGATGCTTTCTGAACTACAAATAATGATGTCTGAATATCAATTAACGCTTTCTGAATTACAAGTTACTAATCTGAATTACAATTTAAGCTTCTGAATTACAATTTACACTTTCTGAATTACAATTGAAAAAGGTGTAGATTATTTTAAAAGAAAAATGAAATTTGCAAAACTGATAAGAGTGATAAGAATGAAAGTACCTATTAATAGATACATGCTCGTTACGTTGTAATGGGTTTAATCCAAACATACATCTCATTCAACAATCATAAATCTAATCTAATGATCTTAAATCCACTTCCACTCTGAGAAAAACCTTGGCTACGACCTGGGCGGTTATCCAAATCAACCACCCAGGTAGCCCCAAATCTATAAATATGTTACTCTTATGACATTTGCCTTGTGGTTCAAATGACACCAGGCCATGTACTTATCTCATTAAATATAACCACAATCACAATCGCAATATGCTGACAACACAGAAACAACAATAAGAGAGAAACCTGGTTTAATGTAATTCCTAGGGATGTCATACCCGGTCTAAAATCAAACCCGGGTACCTGAAAGCAGTACCCGGGTACCCGAAATATATAACAAAAATGTTAGTGTACATCTGAACATCTGAAGTAACTACAAATTGCTTTCTTTTACGCCGCGAGTTTTAAATTGAACTAAATTGAAATAGTACCTACTCGCCAATTGAAACTGCAAGTCGTCTGTTATATGGGCCAAGCTTTTTTTATGTCATTCAGGCATATGCTTCAACAAGTAGGTAAAAGAGGAAGACGTTTACAAATTCTAAGAGGAACGGTCGAAGACGTTAACAATACATAAAACACAACACTGCTTATATGTCAAGAATGTCGGCCAATAAATATGGTTCCAACATATGAACAACTACTAGAAACTATAGTTAATACACAAATGACACAATATGTTGAAGAAAACAAGTTGTTGACACATTTTCAGGCAGGTTTTCGAAAGAAACTCTTTTGAAGCCTTCACATTAAATCCGAAAACTTAAATTTTAAGAAATTATTTTGGAAGTATAGTGTTAATTTTTGTAGTATATCAGATTGTAAAAAAAAATTAAAAGATTGTATTTTGTTAACATTTGCTAATAATAAAACATTATTAGAGGTCTTGCCATATCTCAGCGACCACAAATGCGCAGTGGAGCAAGGGAGAAAACTGTAGAGCGAGACGCCCAAATGGTGTTTTCAGTACAACCTAAAAACATCAGGTTAGCTTGCAGACGCAAAATTTAAAATAGGTTGTGTCAATATTTCGTGTTTATTTGATAAAACTGTTTTTTATAATAAACGGAAATATAAGTAGATAAAGAACGCAAAAACTAACTTTTAAGCACGAAAATAGCAAACGATATCAAACGCAGAAAAATCGCAATGATATTTTCAGGTTGGTCTGTAGCCTTGCTTATGACGTATTTACAAAATTTCGATCACTGCGCAGGGTCCCTGAGATATGGCAAGCACTCTATTACTATACCGTCCGATCTATAAAAAAGGCCCCAGCTTATAGCCCTTTATTTAAAGAATTTAGACCCAATAAACTATATACATTATTAAATAGTACACTTTTACCTAGATTTTGAAGATATTAATTTGCAGTCAACTGTTTCGACTACAAATATTCGACAAATATTCAACTTTTTTATTTTGAACAACCTGTATATTTCGATAGGATTTTTAATTCTCTTTCTTTTGCTATACCATACGTTAGGGTTTTCGTGGAAAATACTGCCAAAAAATAATAAATATGTATCAATCTAGGTTTCCATGGAAATTCGAATTTAAATCTAGAAGTCTTAGAAAACAAAACTAAACAAAGAACAATCTTTGCTGATGATGATTAAGTTACCCTTTTTACTTCCTTTTACAATTAAGGACGTATTGGATTCATCCCAAAAACTCAAAATTGATCACGTTTCAGAGTCCCCTGAACCCAAAAAACATATTTTTTTTCATTATCTGTCTGTGTGTGTGTGTGTGTGAACAGAATATCTCAAAAACGAGAAGAGGTATGCCATTGAAATTTCATATATAAGTTTTGTGTACTATGTAAGTGCAACAGCAAGCTTTTGAAAAAAATCGCATAACCAGAATTAGGTGTTTACTCTACGATTTTTTAGTTTTTTTTTTATTTTTTCAAAAACGGCTCTAAAGATTTTTTCAAACTCCACATTTTTATTACATTTTTAATGTGTTTTGATGTGAGATAGGTGATTTTCCAGTTGAATACTTCTAAAATGGGTTTCTTTTGGTTTTTTTTCTATTTTTTTTATTAACTCCTATTTTAAATAGAACACCTGGTATTTTGTACCGTTTTTGTAGAATTTGTAATTTTCGGCTAATCATAAGATCACTGTAAAAGGAAGTTGTGTGCGTGTATCACACCAGATTTTTATTTTTGGGGAGCTCAAGTGTTTAAATCATTATTTTAATAGCATTTGTTTTTATCCCTTGAAATAAAGCATCTTAAGGGGCTTAAATTGTTTTTTATGTTCAAACACGCATATCTGAAAAACAGTTGAACTTAGAGGTATGAAGTAAGATATCGAAAGAAAGCTCATTAAAAAGACTTTCCAAAAATACAGGGATATACAGAATGTTCCATTTAAATAAATCAAAATAATTATATTTACTGATTACGAGTTTTCTGTACAGCTTTAATACTTTAATACTCAGAGCAGGAAAAAAGAGCTATTTGAACATTTAATGTAATTACGTGTACGATTTTGATGTATTGGCTTTTGTTTTTTTTAAATCTGATTTTATTTAACCTTGGAATTAATTTATTCCTGAATTTATCGTTTTTTCGAGTTTATTATTCCTTGTATCAACACTGACTGAATTTATATTTTCTAAACTTGGTTTTGTGTTTTTATTTTTGGGGAGCTCAAGTATTTAAATCATTATTTTAATGGCGTTTGTTTTTTATACCCTGAAATAAAACATCTTAAGAGGCTTAAATTGTTTTTTATGCTCAAACACGCATATCTGAAAAACACTTGAACTTAGAGGTATGAAGTAACATATCAAAAGAAAGAGCATTAAGAGGGCTTTTCAAAAATACAAAAATATACAGGGCGTTCCATTTGAAAAAAAAATACTAAATTTGCAAATGTTGAGCACCTGTATAACATTAATACCATTTTACGCTTGAAAGGTAGTTCATAAAAATAGTTCATTTTTGGTAACGTTTTCCTTCATTCAATTGTTTTCTATTACTTACAGCAGCCGCCAGAAGTTCAGAATTTTTTTTTAATCTCCAAAACAGTTGACGTTAGACCCATACAACTTTATATCAAAATGATTAGTATTCAATTCAAAACTTTTAAGCTACCCAAATATAGAGCATTGCCTGGTGTGATACCCACACAACTTCCTTTTACAGTGATCTTATAATTAGCCAAAAATTTTATTTTTAATTTTTAAGCATTTCTCAAAAATTTTCAAAAAAACGCAAAAATAAGGCGTTAGTTGAAGAGACAAATTTTCTCTAAAATTTTAAACTGAATTCAAAGTAATAATATACCGGGTGTTCTATTTAAAAAAAAAACAGAAGAAACCCATTTTAGAAGTATTCAACTGGAAAATCAACTATCTCACATCAATACACATTAAAAGTGTAATAAAAATATAAAGTTTGAAAAAAATCCTTACAGCCGTTTTTGAAAAAATCGAAAAAAACTGAAAAATCACAAGAGTAAACACCTACTTCCGGTTATGCGATTTTCTTCAAAAGCTTGCTGTAGCCTCCATATAGTACACAAAACTTATATATGAAGTTTCAACCTCTTTTCGTTTTTGAGATACATATTCTGTTCACAGACAGACAGACACACACACACACAGACCAATGAACAAAAACATGTTTTTTTAGTTCAGGGGACTCTAAAACGTGAAGATCTGTTAAAAACTCAATTTCGAATTTTTGAGGTAAATCCAATACTTCATTTATTGTAAAAGGAAGTAAAAAGACGGGAGAAAACTCCAGAAGCAAGGCGTGGGCACAAACCTTGTTGCAAAAGCTTCCACAGCCGACGACAAGCAATAAACCAATTCAGACAGGAATACCAAAAAACTTAACGAAAAGCAAAAGGCCGGATGGACTACTGATTACAAAAATGGTGATGGAAACGGACAAAAGAAAAAAGGAGCGAAACAAGAAAACAAGGAAAAAAGAAACAAAAAACATTCAGGCTAGCAACTTGGAACATCAAAGCTTTGTTACAGCCCGGAAAGATTCAGGAAACTGCCCTAGAAATGCAAAGATACAAAGTAGATATATTAGGGGTGCAAGAACATAGATGGTACGGAGAAGGGGAAATTCAAAAAGATTACTACAGTTTTCTATATAGTGAAGAAGAAAAGCGGGGGCAGAAAGGCGTATCAAAAAATAGAAGAGAAAGAAAAATGTACTTTAAACCACTTAATGGGAGGATGGCAATGCTCAGAATAAAATTAAAAACCGGGACCCAAACTACTATCATAAATGCATACGCGCCAACGGAAATGGCAAATGACGAGGAAAAAGAGGAGTTTTACGAAGCTCTACAAAGGTTAATGAATGAAATCCCTAACCAAGACATTACTATAAAATTAGAAGATTTTAATGCACAATTGGGCATGGAAGAATACCTTCAAGATGTTATCGGAAAATACCCCGTCCATACAGAAACAGATGACAATGGTCACAGACTGTGTCAGATTGCATCGGCCTATAACTTATATACAGTAACAACAACATTCATTCACCCAAAATATCGTAAGGTAACATGGAATCATTCGGATGAAGAACATGCAAATCAGATTGACGACATATTAGTAAAAAAAAATATGCAAGATATGTTACCAATGTAAGAACTTACTGAGGCCCAAATGCAGACAGCCATCATTTCATGGTGATAAGCTAATTTCAAAAGAGATAAATTTCAACCAAAAAATAATGGAATGTTCAAAAATGTTATAACAAACAGTGTCAAATAGGCTATACAATATAGGATATTGCACAACAAGAAATCGGATGTGAAGAAAAAAGAAGACAAGTCGGTTGGTATGATGAAAACTGTAGAGAAGCGTCCAGATCAAAATGGTTGAGAACAGGGAAAATAGAAGATAAGGAAAAATAGATGTACGACAGGAATATAGCAAACAATCTATGCAAAACAAAAAAAAAACAAATGAACAAACCAAAAACTCACAGAAGTCGAAAGTGAAAATTTGCTAACAATAACATTTTATTTTTCAAAAAAATGAAAGAGTGATATAAGAAACCTACAATTAGACCAAGAGGCTTTAAAAGCAAAGAGGGGTAAATAGAATGTGAAGAAGAGAAGGTCAAAGTGATCTGGTTAGATTATTTTCGGGAACTGCTATATAAGAATAGTGAACCGGGGCTACAAATAATTAGCAACCAACAAACACGCAAAGGATATCACGAAAAGGTAACTCAGCCAACATATAATGAGGTAGAAAATGTGATTCTAAAACTAAAGAAAAACAAATCAGCAGGTGGGCCCCTACACAATAGTTTCAGAGCTTATAATCTATAGAGGCAAAGAAATGTACGAACAATTAACAAACCTGATTGTAGAAATATGGAAAATAGAATTAATGCCTATAGAATGGATGCAAGCACATGTCATTCCACTGTACAAAAAAGATGACCAAACAATTGCAGTAATTATAAGGGTATTACACTAGTACTCAAAACTGCATATAAATCCTTGTAATTATAATAAAAAATAGGGTACAGTCCTACTCAGAAAACATTTTATGGGAATACCAGCAAGGCTTTAGACCAGGTAGAAGTATTGTCGATGCAATCCACATGCTACAGAGAATCGTCGAAAAAAGTTATGAACATGGAATAAATCTTTACATAATATTTATCGACTTCAAACAAGCATTCGATTCAATCAAAAGAAGTAAATTGATCTCAGAATTAGTAAACTTCGGAATACCAGTAAAATTAATACAACTCATACAAATAACTTTAACAGATAATAAAATAGCAGTCCGATTGCAAAACCTAACTATGGAATTTCTCAGTGTAAATAAACAAGTCAAGCAGGCAGATCCGCTCTCTACTATGCTATTTAACCTTGTGCTAGAAGCAATAGTTAGGAAGCTCGGAATGGACGGTACTATTACCCACAAAATGACGCAAATCATAGAATTCGCCGATGATGTAGTTATTGTCAGTAGAAAAAAAGAAGCATTAATACGGTCGGTGAAAAATTTAAGCCGAGAAGCAAAAGAATATGGTCTACACATTAACGAAAAAAAAAACAAATATATGATCAGGGCCATGTCTCTAACTTCTTTACTTATCAACGGATTTTGCTGAAACTTGTTACAAGGATAGTAAACATAATTTCGAATTGATAGACAGATATAATCACAATGGCCAACGTCCGGTTTCACCGGAAATGTCATTAACTTTGATTTTTTAAATGGGTTGTTCTGTATATTTTGTTTTTCGGAATTTACGACTCAAATTACATATGACAGTGTTGCCAAATTTGCTTAGGATTTCCCAAAAATATTTTAAAAATGTATTAATTAAACATACAAGATCCTTAAAGGTTCTTACAACTCCCCAGAACTTCTTGGTTTCTTCAACATGTCCCTCTCCCGGAACTTGAGAGGACATGACATGAAAATCAAAAAGTCTAAGTTTAAACATGACAACCACAAAAACATTCTAGTTAACCGGGTCGTGGAACACTGGAATAGCCTTCCAAGGGAAATGGTTTCAGCGCCCTCTTTATTGCGATTTAAAAATCTATACAATCGATATTTATCTCAAATATAACTGTAATAGCTACTGTGATATAAGTTAAGATTGTTACTACGAACTATAAATCTACGAAACGAAATTATATATACACACATTGTTACACTTATTTTACATATATTTAAACACAAATTTGTACGAGATTCGGGCATTATCAGTTTTCTACTGCTGCCTGTACATTAAATAAATAAATAAATAAATAAATAAATTTTTGGTAGGTGCCATTTAAAAAAAATTACGTTTTCTCAAAAAACAGGTTCAGCAAATTTTATTCCTTCATGAACGATTTGTTATTGATCAAATTAATAAAACTAGCAGTCCAGTGAGACAAATGTCTCATTTAACGCGCCTTCAAACCTCGATCGGTTAGGCAACCACCCAGACCTGGAAGGTGTCAAAGTGGTTGCCTAACCGATCGAGGATTTAAGGCGCAGAGGGTCGCAGCTACGTTTGGCGGCCGAAACAGTTTTTATTTAATACGCGTTCTATTTGAAAAACGGTCTTTTTGTGATTTGTCGAAAACCGGAAGTGTCACGTGACTGAAATTCGGTTCCTGACCTGACATGACCATTCCAAACATATAACTTTAATAACTTTTTCTCTATCTCTTACGGTTTGGCTGCTGAAACAGCGTCCCGGATAAAACAGCGTCCCAGACAGACACGTCTATTAGATAAAGGATAAGTATTATTACAGGTTACTAGAGTCATTTATTATCCATTCACAAAACTCGTGAACTGTCAATGTCAACTTTTTTCAATATTTGCAGAGTGTACCTGGAAATTACAGTTTTTTTGGGAATGTACTTCGGATCTAGTAATTTCTAGTAATATTTGAAGTTAGGTTATGTTACATGTGTCAAAAGTTTTTCATTGTAATAATTAACTATAGCCTTTTTTTTCCTCTTCAATAATAAAACCCTTTGTCGTTTCTGTTCTATTGCAATTGAAGTGTATGCACAGAAATTAAAGCATTTTGGACATAATTTATCTACAAGAAAGTGTGACATAAGTCAAGTTTGTAAATTAAAAAAAATTCAGTGCTGCCAAAATCAGCAAGCAAAAGTTTTTAACAGAATTTAAACAAGGTACCAACTTGACAGCGTTTTGACAGTTCACGAGTTTTGTGAATGGATAGTAGAACACATTTTCTCCAATCAAGCCTTCTGAGACAAAATAAAATATGAAAAAAAAAATTTTTGTTACGAAACATTAAAATTTGGCACGAGTATCGTATATAATTTGAGCCATATATTTAAAAAATCAAAGTTAATGGCACTTCTGGTGAAACCTGAAGTTGGCCATTTCAATTTTATCTATCGACCAATCACAAATTATGTCTAGTATCCACGTATAAAATTTCACCCAAATCGATTCTTAAATAAAGAAGATACAAGCATGGCCCTAGTCTCATTGTCACCCGGTATAACCCCATTTCAAAAAAAATATGGTATTTTCTTTGAAACCAGAAGGCAAAATGTAATATTGATACCGGATATGAGTAGCTACGTTCCCTTCCATTAATTCTGCTAATAAACATTTATACCACCTCCTCAACTAATTGCGATATACACTTGGAACACCTTAGTTGCTACGCCCTACAGATACATGCAACAAGAATAGATGCACTATTTCATTATGTGGTTAATATCAAAATTCATTTGTTTCCATTCTCACTTACCTCAATAACTGCTCGAAATTAAACTAGGTATAAAACGCTAAGCAAGCCCTCGACATTCTGATAATGCTACTTAAAACATCCAACAAGTTACGTACCTCTATACCAAAACAATCCAATATTGCAGAGGCTATAGATAAATCCTGGAACATTTTATTAGCCCCAAATAAGCAAAATAGCTTTTTCGGATCATGCTTCATCAAGCACACTCTACATGTTTTCTTAAGGTCTATTTCATCGACCGTGGTTGTTACGGCCATTTGAATTCTTGAAAGGACTTTGCCAACATTTAACTTGTCTACTTGTAATAATAAACCATTAACTGATAACATGTTTCTTATGTTATTTTCATATAATTGTAATGTTTACAACCATATATTACAAATTCACTACTTTAGTCGTTCTAAATTTGTCACAAATTTAAAATTGTAGTGTTTCAAAGCCTCTTCTATTTTATTTTTTTTTTTAATTTGTTTTGAATATCGGCAATCTTACACATTCTCTTTCACATATATTTTACGTGCATAACGAATATTTTAAACGTTTTTAGGTTATGTGGAAGCTTGTCGTTAATACTCGTTGGTTCAAATTCCCATTTCTTAAATATTGCATTTTTTATTTCTTGTTATAGTAAAAGCTGAATCTTATATTAAATGATTTCATTAATAATTGAGGAAATGAGTATTAATCTTCAAAAAATTAATAGAAGTAAGGAATTTGGCTGTAGACTGGTTGCGTTTACCTTTTTATTGAATATACTAAAAGTCCCCTAACATCGAAATTTGTACTTCGCCATAGAAGAATAGCGGCCAATTTTTGGTTTTTTACTTCCTTTTACGTAAAGGCACATACCGTCTGTTCTATAAAAAAGGCCCCGCCTTCTAGCTACTTTATTATTTATTTTAGACCCAATATACCTTATATCAAATCAAATGGCACATAAAAACCTACATTTTAACACTATCAAAAAATGTTTATCTTCAATTGTTTCAGAGTGGTGACGTCACGTGCAATTTTTTTAAATGACACTGTATATATTTTTTTACATTTTCTGGTAGAGGTTTTTTTTCTCTTTTCAACAATATAAATATTTTATGCCCTTACATAAGAAAATTTTCGAGAAAAATTAAAAAACTTTTTTATCGGTGGGAGGCCACCATACAAAACTATGAACAAAAGTGTAACTCAGAAAAACAAAACAATAAACACTTTAGATTATTCTGAAATCTGACAGTTAAAGCGTTTGGCTACTATTTGTTTTGTTTTTCAGAGTTACACTTTTGTTTACAGTTTTGTACGTGGCCTTCCACTGTGAAAGTTTTTGTAATTTTTCACGAAAATTTTTTTATGCAAGTGCATGAAATATTTATATTGTTGAAAACAGGAAAAAAACCTCTACCAGAAAATGTCAAAAAATATATACAGTGTCATTTAAAAAAATTGCACGTGACGTCACCACTCTGAAACAATTGAAGATAAAAATTTGTTGATTGTGTTAAAATGTAGGTTTTTATGTGTCATTTGATTTGATATAAGGTTTATTGGGTCTAAAATAAATAATAAAGTAGCTAGAAGGCGGGGCCTTTTTTATAGAACAGACTGTATATGCGTAAAGGAAGTACTGGATCCACCCCAAAAATTCGAAATTGAGTTTTCAGCAGATCTTCACGTTTTAGAGTCCCCTGAACCCAAACAACATGTTTTTGTTCATTGGTCTGTCTGGCTGTGTGTGTGTGTGTGTGTGTATGTGTGTCTCTGAAACTTCATATACAGACAACTAGGATCATAGCAAAAGCAAGGGGATCTTACACGTGGCCGTAATTGTGTTTAACGAACGGACAATCAATGTATGATAGCGGTAGGTCGTTGGATCATTATAAATACAATAAGGTATATATTCGATTTTTTAATTTTTTAAATACAATTACGGCCACATGTAAGGTCCTCTTGCTTTTGCTATGGCCCTAGTTGCCTGCCGCAATCTATATAAGTTTTGTGTACTATCTAGATGCGACAACAAGCTTTTGCAGAAAATCACATAACCGGAAGTATGGTGTGATTTTTCAGTTTTTTTTTTATTTTTTCAAAAACGGCTCTAACGATTTTTTTCAAACATTTTTATTACATTTTTAATGTGTATTGATATGAGATAGGTGATTTTCCAGTTGAATAGGTACCTCTAAAATGGGTGTCTTTTTTCTATTTTGTTTATTAACTCCTATTTTAAATAGAACACCTGGTATATTATTACATTTTTTAATTCAGCTTAAAATTTTAGAGAAAATTTGTCTCTTAAACTAACGCTTTATTTTGTACCGTTTCTGTAAAATTTGTAATTTTTGAAAAATTTTGACAAATAAAGGGTGTTTTTTTTAGAGGGATACAACTTTAAATTGAAATAAAACACAGAAAGATGTTTTAATATCCATGAAATTGGCTTTATCTGAAAGATAATTTTATGGCATTTATGTTTGAATATGATTTCGGGCATGGGACCGCTGCGATTGGCGTATACATGACGTAATCTGAAGGTCCAATTTTCACACACTCTTTTCGCAGTAAATCAGGCTGTATTTCATTTCAGCAATAACGCGTCGAATTTTGGCTTTCAAGTGCTCAATTGTTTCCGGTTTATCGGTATAGACATGAGACTTTACATATCCTCAAAGAAAATAATCTAACGGCGTCAAATCGCACGAAAGAGGTGGCCAGTTAACAGAGATCCACAAAATGAATCCACAAAATGGATCTGTTAACTGGCCACCTCTTTCGTGTGATTTGACGCTGTTAGATTATTTTCTTTGAGGATATGTAAAGTCGCATGTCTACGTCAATAAACCGGAAACAATTGAGCACTTGGAAGCCAACATTCGACGCGTTATTGCCGAAATACAGCCTGATTTACTGCGAAGAGTGTGTGAAAATTGGACCTCCAGATTACGTCATGTACACGCCAGCCGCGGCGGTCACATGCCCGAAATCATATACAAACATAAATGCCATAAAATTATCTTTCAGATAAAGCCAATTTCATGGATATTAAAAACATCTTTCTGTGTTTTATTTCAATTTAAAGTTGTATCCCTCTAAAAAAACACCCTTTACATACCTACTTAAAAATTAAAAATCAAATTTTTGGATAGTTATAACTGTTATAAGATCACTGTAAAACGAAGTTATGTGCGTGTAACACATCAAATGTTTTCTATATAATTCCGTAATCGATGCAGATATAAAAGTTTCAAATAAAAAATGTAGACCATAATAAAATAAACAATGTGTTTGATAACCACTTTTCCTTTAAACCTAATGGTTTTTGAAGTATGAGCTGTAGAATTATATACATTTTTCAAAAATTCCAATTTTGAACAAAATATACTGTAAAATACCGATTACTATATCTTCAGTCAACGTTAGTCATAACTAAATAGAATACAGGTAATGAGAAAGGTTGAAGAGTCAACTTCCGGCCTCCACCTCCTCCTCAATCCTTATCTCTTAACAGGGAAGCAGTGACTGCCACTGCAATGGCTGTGTTCCATTCTTCCCGACTAGCTGCCATATGAATTACATCATGGACAAGGGTCCCAGTCATCTCCCGAATCTGGTCCATCCATTGTAGAGACCCTGTATATTAAGATTAGAGATGGGATACATAGACAGATCCAGAGACTTCCTAAGGGGGGGGCAACTAATTTTTGTAGATTGAACGGCGAAAACGTAAGGCGCAACTAATAGTACTATGGGTACTAGCTAGATATTTAGAATAAAAGAGGTAAAAAATATATATTTATTTTTCAGAACAATGTATATTTTACCTTTTTTTTCAATTTCAACAAATAAAAAATCTGGTGTGATACACTCACACAACTTCCTTTTACAGTGATCTTACAAGTAGTAAAAAATTTCAATGTTTAATTTTTAAGCATTTGTCAAAAATTTTCAAAAATTATAAATTCTACAAAAACGGTACAAAATAGAGCGTTAGTTGAAGAGACAAATTTTCTCTAGAATTTTAAGCTGAATTCAAAAATGTAATAATATACCCGGTGTTCTATTTAAAATAGGAGTTAATAAAAAAAATTGAAAAAAACCAAAAGAAACCCATTTTAGAAGTATTCAACTGGAAAATTACCTATCTCGCATCAATGCACATTAAAAATGTAATAAAAATGTTAAAGTTTGAAAAACATCGTTAGAGGTATTTTTGAAAAAATCGAAAAAAAACTGAATAATCACAAGAGTAAACACCTACTTCCGGTTATGCGATTTTCTTCAAAAGCTTGCTGTCTCATCTACATAGTACACAAAACTTATATATGAAGTGTTAACGCCATATCTCATTTAGTTTTTGAGATATTCTGTTCACAGACAGACACACAGCCACCCAGACAGACAGATCAATGAAAAAAAATATGTTTTTTGGGATCAGGGAACTCTAAAACGTGACGATCTGTTGAAAACTCAATTTAGAATTTTTGGGGTAGATCCAATACTTCCTTTATCGTGAAAGAAGTAAAAACAAGTTAAATGAACACTATATTTAAAAAAAAGGGACACTGAACCGTTATTTTAGCTATATAGGCTATACAAAAATAAACCTTACACTATTTAAAAAAAGGAGCAATAAACCGCTCTGCCTATGCTAAAATAAAAAGTAAAATATATACTGGGCCCGGCAACGAGGGGTGGGGTAGGGGTAGAAGATATTTCTAAAACTATGAGAGTTACATAAATATTGTGTATATAAAAGTTGTAGGTACGAAGGTGATACTAAAATAGTTTTGATTGTACAGGGTGGCTCAAAAATGTGTGGCAAATCAAATTTACTTTTTTTTAAGTGACTGTCCTATGTTTAAGTAGGTAACTTGAAAGTTTTGCATTGAAATACTAATCATTTTGATACCGAGTTTAACGTCAACTGTTTTGGATATATTAACAATTTTATTCAAAAAAATGGTTAAGTTCAGGCGGCTGCTGTAACAGAAAACAATTGAATGAAGAAATACGTAAAATTATACTTTTCGTGAACTACCTTTCGAGTAGAAAATGGTGGTTCTGGGTATTACTGATATACACGTTACTCCACATTTACAAATTTAATCATTTCGATTTTTTTCAAATGGAAGGTCCTGTATATTTTTTGAAAAGCCATTTTAATGAGCTTTCTTTTGATATGTTACTTCATACCTCTAAATCCAACTGTTTTCCAGATATGGGTGTTTGAACATAAAACATAAATTTAAGCCACCTAAGATGCTTCATTTGAAGAAAACTGGACAGAACACTCCTTTTCTATATGCAAATAGATAAGCCAAGTGTATTTATCCAAATAACTAACATTAAAATGCCTTTTAAATACCCTCCCATGTAATTTTTTCCGAGAAAGGAAATACGCACGTTTTCCAAGGGACGTAAAGGTTCTCCAATAATTGTTTTTTTCTTTAAATCAGAAAGACCCTCAAGAAGTCTATCAGTGCTGCCAAAATAAGCTCCGATGTTGTTTGACAATCCTCCAAACTTTCTATTATTATCAGCGGTTTCAGTTTCTGTTGAGAAATTATCTACTTTCTCTGGATTTTGAAATTCTACCGTCTTGTTCTGATTGACATGAAGGGAGTAGTTTTTGTATAAAGGTGTCTAATGTTTCTTGTTTTTAGAAGGTGGAGCCATTACAAAAAATTTAATAAAACAAAGTGAATACATTTAAGGTGGCAGATCAGTAGTCTTGAAAGTTTTGTGTAGTGCCGCAAGGCGGGGCACAGGTTATCTGATATTTAGGTAACAATAAATAAAAAGTCTTGAAAGTTTGGTCAAGCTATACTCGGAGACGACAAAAGATATGCGAGCGAAATTTGGCATACAGACATAAATCTATAATACCTTTAAAACGAGACATTAAAAAAAACGCAAAAATAAAATTTAAACAAAAATTTAAAAAAAAGATTATTAAAAAAAAATATCGAAAAAATAAAAATATGTCATAATAAACTACAAGTAAAAATCAATATATAACCGTAAATGTTTATTATTATTTAAATTTTCTCTCCAATTGCAGCTTGACCAAAGATATTGCAGGATTTTAAATTTGCCGCGATTTATTATGCCTTAATTTAAAAAGCAGGTAATACAGATGTATTTTGTAGTTGAACGCTTCTCCCGTAGATGTAGTCACTAAAACTGCATAATCCGATAAACAAACCAGACAGAAAATTCTAGAAATGAGTAATTTTGTCACGACGGACGTAGGTAGACGAAAGACGATCGATATTTATTAGGGGTAGTGCAACGTATAAAACGATGTTATGTATTATGAGCGGAAAGAGATACGAGTACTTTTGTGAGCGCTCAGCGCACACGTAAATTGCGGCGCGAGTCCGCCGGCTATAAGAGGAACTCGACAACGGCGGTAAACTTTTATAATATGCATTTTGTAGCACGCACGGGTTTAGGGTACGACGAGCGAAGCGTATTTTATCTACTTTGCCCTTTTTTAAACAAAAAATACTCTGTTTTTAGTATTTTTATTATAGTATCGCTCTCGATTACGATACGTAAACGAGTATCGTAATAGTATCAGTACGAACAAAGTAGATAATAACTATTTATAAAATCACTTAGGAAATGGTACTAATAAGACGTTAAGTACCTATATAATTCAATTTTATTCAGTAAAATATATAAATGTTTCCTAATCAACTAATTTTTGCAAGTATTTTTATGGGTAGTATCATATTGTAGCAACAAAATATTAAAAGTGGTCAGTAAAACATGGACGGTGTATTATTATGTTTTGTACAGTTTAAAGCGCACATTAAAAAAAATTGCGGATGCACAGTAATGTTAATAATAATAATAATGTTTATTTCCAGAAAAAAAATTACATAATACACAAAAATAAGAACAATTCCCTTGGAAATTCGAGGGCAGTCAGATGACCTCCAAGAAACGGAGAACCCTGCTCTACCCTGCCACTGACAATATAATATCACTTATAATAATGCAGAAAACTAAAAGCCGTGTTTACACAACTAAAAGTACCACGGTTGCATTCGACCATTTCTATTTTCGGGTTTTTGTAAACAAACTTCCCTTAACTTTTAATAGGGATATTATCACAGAAAACAATTATTTATTATGCCTATTTCTTGTGTTTTTTAAAACTATTGACTCAGCTTCGAAGGCAAGTCCACTTTGGTTAATGTTCATATCTGCTTATTGAACGCTCCTAAAATTAAAGCCGCACGCACACGCTAAAAAGGCGTGTCTTTAAAGATTAGGTTAGATAACCTACAAAATTTCAGATTGGCCTGGCAATAACTAATGTCTTCTAGCAGTGGCTACAAGTATTAATTCTGTTAAATGGTCTACTGTGCATCAGATAATTGTAGTACAAAGCAAGGTAAGGGATTAGCGTTGTTCAGATTTCCCTAAAAGCAAAAATTGGACTCCGACTAATTCTTTACGGTTATGTTAGGTAAGTAGTTTTGAATAAACTTGTACTTCTGTTCTTGTCTTTGCTTGTACGTACAATCTTATTGCTTCTCTCTTCTGCAGCGTCACTTTGAAGTATCGCAAATTAAAACTAACGCAGAAGGCATTACAACATTGTGGTGTTTTGTAGTTACACTGAATTGGAAACTATGGTTGTTTGTGTAACAGATTTTTAAAAAAGGAGATTACCACATTGTCACATGCTTTTAATTCTTGCAGGTATTTATAAAGATACTCTTCAAAACTTTAGTTAATTACAAAATATTACATTTTAGGAAACAAGTTACGAACTGCAGAAGACGTAGATAGAATTGTAACATCTCAGCTGTCATTTGATGATTTGAAAACCATTAACGGCCAAGTTTACGATACATTCCTTGAAGCTGCCAAAGAAGCCGGCAGGTATTTATAAAGATACCTCTCAAAACTTTAATTAATTACAAAATATTACATTTTAAGAAACAAGTTACGAACTGCAGAAGACGTAGATAGAATTGTAACATCTCCGCTGTCATTTGATGATTTGAATGTCTACGTATCAATAAACAAATTTAGTGCTATAGTGGGCTAACTCATAACCATACAATTGTTGAAATATTGCGATTTTGTTTCTGTCGTACATTATTCAAGTTTTTAATGTTTTGTTAAGAATCGGGTTGGCGTTGTCAGGGATATGTTTACAGCATGTCAATTGTTTGAGATAACTGTCAGTATTAACTGTTAATTCTCACTTCCGTGCCAAAATGCTGATATCTCCAGTAAGATGTGCAAAAATGATCGATTTATGTTGTTACAATCTTTAAGAAATCGCACTGCAACAGCTACAATTACTGCTAATGAACTGGCTGCTGTCAGAAATGTTCAAATATTGTCAGGTACAGTTCAGCGACGACTTCACGAAAACAATCTGAAACCATATCGGGCTGCCATTGGTCCAAAACTTTCAGTACGACACAAACATAATCGACTAAATTTTGCTAGAACTTACCAGAACTGGGGGGATCTCGAATGGAGATGCGTGTTATGGACAGATGAGTCTCGATTAGTTTGGATGCTCCAGATGGTCGTTCACGGGTATGACCAAGAGAACGCTATGCTGCTTGTGCTATGGCCACAACTTCAAATTTTTTTGGAGGTTCGGTAATGGTATGGGGAGGGATTTCTTCAGATGCGCGCACAGAGCTTCACATCTGTGATAGAGCAGCCCTCAACGCAGATAGGTACATTAGGAACATTCTTGAGGAATATGTTGTTCCGTTTAGTCATTTTGTTGGTAACAACTTTCGTTTAATGCAAAATAATGGATGGCCACACTCTGCAATATCTAAACGAAGTTGGAATTACACTTTTGGATTGGCCAGCCTGCTCACCAGACCTGAACCAGATAGAACACGTGTGGGTTCAACTGGGAAGAGCAATTCGCACTCGCCCTAATTGGCTTCGGACATTAGGATAGGTTACCACAAGAAAATCTTGCACAATTGATTAGCAGTATGCCTAGACGTCTAGAATGTGTAATTAGAGCTCGTGACGTAGAATTAACAGTTAATACTGACAGTTATCGGAAACAATTGACATGCTGTAAACATATCCCTGACAACGCCAACTCGATTCTTAACAAAACTTCCATCAAAAACTTGAATAATGTACGACAGAAAAAAAATGGCAATATTTCAACAATTGTATGGTTATGAGTTAGCCCACTATAGCACTAAATTTGTTTATTGATACGTAAACATCGACATCAGAACATGGAACATGGAAACGAACAAATACTACCATCAAAACGAAAGTACGCTTATACCGAACGCTGATCCTTCCCATTCTTCTTTATGGATCGGAAACGTGGACATTGCTCAAGCCGGACCTTGACAAGCTTGAGGTCTTCCAAATGCGATGCTTGAGGCGACCGCCTTCGAAACGAAACAATTACAGGAAGAAGTGATCAACAAACACTGATAGGAGAACAAATACAAAAACGTCGACTACGATGGTTCGGACATGTCTGCCGAATGGATGATAACCGTTTGCCATGTAAACTTTTTTGGTAAGACTGTCCGGCAGACTGGAGAATTCAGCGATTAACACCGAAGAAAACCTGGCTAAAGAATATCGAGGGCGACTTAAAGAATCAGCGATTATCGGTTATCGATGCCCAAGACGTCGTCAAGAATGGAAACGAATCGTAAATGGAGTGTGAGAGCCAGTGGCACCGACAGCAGCGTATTCGTTTCGGGGACGACCCGCCCGGACCGCCAGCAAACGGACCAAAGAAGAAGAAGAAGAAGACTAATAACAATAAAGAGGAAAAAATACATTCGACGCAAAATCACAATTAATTTTTTCAGGTGCTTACTGTCACAGCTTCTTTACAAGTTTTAATTGCTTTTGTTTTAAGATACAAGGACAGTTGGCGACCACAAATAGAGAATGGTGAATCATATTTTAGGTTACAAGGATTGTCACAGAAAGAACACATTTTCTCTAAAGGGACAATATGAAACAAAATTAAAATGTCTGTTGTCATGGTATTCGTAAAATAAGTTCAAAGACTGCTAAATACCGATGGGGCCACAATTATATACAGAGAGATTAAAAAAAACAATTAGGGCAGGCTGTGATATGTGTTATACGTTTGGCAGTACTGAAGTGTATTGTCAGTCTATGTCAAATTCGAGATTAGCAGGTTAGGTTTTGTTCGTTGTTTGACACAGACTGACGTAAAACTTAACCTGCAAATCTTGAATTTGACACTTCAGTACTGCCAAACGTATAACACATATCACAGCCTGCCCTAATTGGTTTTTTTATTGATCTGTCTGTATACAGTGAAATCTCCCTTGGGCGGACACCAACGGGACCGACTGAAAGTGTCCGTTCAAGAGAGGTGTCTGCCTAAAAGAAATACGAAAAAAAAGTCGGTTTTTTAATGAAAACTGTAATTAAAGAAATTGGGACATTTAAAACGTATATGTATGTAAATGTTTTTAAAATAAACAAAAAACTTAAAACTTAAGGAAAAAATAAGGATTTGTTACCTTACAAAATACTACTACATACAAAATATTTTCTTTATGTTTAATTATATTAGCAGCTTGTGTTTTTCCGATATCAAAACGCTTGGATAAGTTCCTTACACTTAACTTTTCCGTATTGTGAACTTCAACAATCTCAGTTTTTTGTTTAAGCGTGAGAATTTTTATATTTGGTGCCATTTCTACAATGAATGTGTCCCCCACTGTGTCTTTTCCTCATAGATGTCAGACTAATCCTGAATCCCCGTGTGTACCGAAAGATTGAAGTCGGTGAATCCCCGGTTAACTCGGGAAAGTTTCTCAGTGAAGGCAGGCAGTGAAGTTGGTGCGCGGCACTATTGAGAAATGCAACAGCGACACTTGGGACAGAAATATGAGACAAGGCGTTTATTTTTTTATTTTGTTTTTTGTCCGTTTAAGAGAACATTTTCTTGTGTCCGCGTCCGTTCAAGAGAATGTCCGTCCAAGAGGGAGTTAACACAATGCAAATTATATGAGAGTCGGTCGGGACCATGAGAAACTGTCCTTCCAAGGGAGGTGTCCGTGCATCCGCGAAGGTGAATTTTACTGTAATAGCAATAAGATAACATGAACAAGAAAATAACTCGTATTGCTCGAGTAAGAAAGAGATAAACATAATAGCAAATATTCGAGTAGGCCTGACGCACATTTAATTATGACAGATGTCAACCACACATGCCTACTAAAATAATTTTTTTTCATATGGTCATCTCTTACTTACTCAATCATTCTATTTTGTTGTTCATGTTATCTCATTGCTGTTATATATAATTATGGCCCAATCCGTATTACAGCATAATTTTCATTTAGAGTAATGAAATAGTATATTGTATGTTAAGAGCTGAAAGTGCATTCTTGCCGCTTGCGCGTGAAAGCCGAAACCAGCAATCATGCAAAAGCGGCAAGCTCACTTTTAGCTCGAAACATACATACTATTTTTTCGACGACTGAGCATATTATTAATGGAAAATATCATATTTCATTTTATTGCAAATATTAATTGACAATCAAGTTAACATTACTCGCGCAGTCTATTAGACATGTGACGCGATTATTTCGACAAATGACGGGCATTGTCAAGGAAACATTCGGATGTGGCTACCTATTTTGTTCACGCGGAAACCCAAAACGCTCGGCGAGCGGCAAAAATATGAAAACGCACGCTCAGCGGCAAATGTCAACTTTCTGTTGTCAAATGACAGTGAGAAAAATCTACTTTCGATGTCAGTCGTCGAAAAATATGTTCCTTATAGTTCTGATCCTGGCGGTTGAAAAAATTGTATATACACGGCAGGGCAGAACACCATTTTTCCCTCTGTGTATTTGTAGTGCTTGGCATCGCCCTTGAGCTGCAAACTCACATATTGGGAAAAATTATGCTTTTCTCTTCCTTATAATGTATTATTTTTTCACATTGCCATTGGTGACATTAAAAAAAGTGACTTTTTGATACTTTTCATAACTGCTCACAATCATATTGATTTCACCTAAAAATGAACTAAATGAATTAATAACAGATTCATCCATTTTCAAGTAAGCTCTATTCTATAATGTATAATGGTTAATTTATACAGGGTTCGGCAACGAACCGGGGGTGGAAGATATTTCTAAAACTATGAGAGTTGCATAAATATTGTGTATATAAAAGTTGTAGGTACTAAGGTGGTGCACATTACTAAAATAGTTTTGATTATACAGGGTGTCTCAAAAAAGTGTGGCGGATCAAACTTACCTTTTTTTAAATAGAATGTAGTATATTTAGGTAGCTTAAAAGTATTGTATTGAAATACTCTTTATTTTCATATAAAGTTGTATGGGTCTAACGTCAACTGTTTTGGAGATATTAACAATTTTATGCAAAAAATTGCTGAACTTCAGGCGGCTGCTGTAAGCGACAGTAAACAATTGAATGAAGGAAAACGTTACCAAAAAATTATGATTTTTGTAAACTATCTTTCAAGTGTAAAATGGTGGATCTGGGTATTAATGTTATACAGAGTGCTAAATATTTGCAAATTTAATTTAGATTTTTTTCAAATGGAACGCCCTATATATTTTTGTATTTCTGAAGAGCTCTTTTAATGAACTTTCCTTTGATATGTTACTTCATACCTCTTAAGTTCCAACTGTTTTTCAGATATGCGAGTTTAAACATAAAAAACAATTTAAACCCCTTAAGATGCTTTATTTCAAGGGATAAAAAACAAACGCCTTTAAAATAATGATTTAAACACTTGAATTCTTCAAACAAAAGATAAAACCAAGCTTAAAATACAAAAATTGAACCAGAACTCAAAACTAGAAATAACCAATACGACCGAATTTTGAGATAGGAAATGAAGTGGAAGCAGAAAGCTAATTAAAAGTACTTTCTAAAAATACAGGGATATACAGGGTGTTCCATTTAAATAAATCAAACTAATTATATTCGCAGATTACGAATTCTCTGTACAGCTTTAATACTCAGAGCAGGAAAGGAGAACTATTTGAACATTTAGTGTAATTCCGTATAAGCTTTTGGTGTATTGGCTTTTATTTTTTTTATCTGATTTAATTTGATCGTGGAATTAATTTATTCCTGCATTTATCGTTTTTTCGTGTTTATTTCCTGTATCAACACTGACTGAATTTATATTTTCTAAACCTGGTTTTGTACTTTTATTCTAAGAGAGATCATGCGTTTAAATCACTATTTTAAGGGCGTTTGTTTTTTATCCCTTGAAATAAAGCATCTTAAGAGGTTTAAATTGTTTTTATGTTCAAACACGCATATCTGAAAAACAGTTGAACTTAGAAGTATGAAGTAACATATCAAAAGAAAGCTCATTAAAAGGGCTCTTCAAAAATACAAAAATATACAGGGCGTTCCATTTTAAAAAAATCGAAATGATTAAATTTGCAAATATTGAGCACCCTATATAACATTAATACCCAGATCCACCATTTTACACTTGAAAGATAGTTTACAAAAATCATAATTTTTTGGTAACGTTTTCCTTCATTCAATTGTTTTCTGTCGCTTACAGCAGTCGCCTGAAGTTCAGCATTTTTTTGCATAAAATCGTTAATATCTTCAAAACAGTTGACGTTCGCATTCGCTGGAAAACTCTCACTTTTCTTAACTTGTAGAACAATCTACTATTAATTCACTAGCGATTTAAGAACAACTCGCTAGCATATAAACATTATAAACAGTTACTTATGGTTGCTATTATAGAGATAATAATAATAATGCCAGTTTAAAATGACAAAGAAATAATAATTAACCGAGTTATTTAACAATAACAGTAACGGCGTAACTGGAGACTTGAGTTACCGCATTTATATTTTTATGACGCTCAACGCCTCAACGGCTTAAACCTGAAAAGAAACACAGATTGCAAGCAGCTGAAAATTATTTCGGTGGCGCAAATAATTTTCACATATAATCTCAAGAGTATTCATTCTTTCCTGATTTTTTTTTATTGCATCCAACAACGTCGTATTAATTAGGACGCCTTCCAGAGGCGAGCGTTTCCTTTCCAGAGACTTTCCATTTGAAAATATATTTTTTGAAACTTTTCCTTACTGCCAATCTCTAGCGTGCTTTTAAAACTTTCTTTTGTGCAACAAAAGTTATTACATTCGTCGTACATTTTAAATGCGGCATATGCCGCGGGTTTCAGCTAGTAATAGTATATTTTATTTGAATTTACACGGTACAAATCATAATTGTTGAGTAGCATTTGATTTACCGAATGGTTATTTGGTGTTAGATTTTGTTATGTTTCTATTTGCACTACTGCTATTAGAAACATTATTTATATTTATATTTCCTTTTACAATAAAGGAAGTATTGGATTCACCCTAAAAATTCGAAATTGAGTTTCTAACAGATCTTCACGTTTTAGAGTCCCCTAAACTCAAAAACCATATTTTTGTTCATTGGTCTGTCTGTCTGTCTGTGAACAAAATATCTCAAAATCTAGAAGAGGTATAGAGTTGAAACTTCGTATATACGTTTTATGTACTATTTAGATGCGACCGCAAGCTTTTGAAGAATATCGAATAACCGGAAGTACGGGGTTTACTTTTGTGATTTTTCAGTTTTTTTATTTTTTACAAAAACTGCTTTAACGATCGTTTTCAAACGTTACATTTTTAATTTGATGTGAGATAGGTGATTTTCGAGTTGAATACCTCTAAAATAAGTTTCTTTTTCTTTGTTTTTATGAACTCCTATTTTAAATAGGTATATTATTACATTTTTGAATTCAGTTTAAAATTTTAGAGAAAATTTCTCTCTTCAACTAACGCTCTATTTTGTACGGTTCTTGTATATATAAACGGTATTCTACAACTAAAGTCGTCTTCCCGTAGCCAAACGCCATCTGTTTCTATCCCTTGCCTCTTCTTCTTCCAATCCTCGTTTCTGCATCGCTTTTCTCATTCCTTCATTCCAGGAGCGTCTCGGTCTCCCCCGTTTACGTCTTCCAGGTGGTGTCCATTGAAACATCTTTTTTGGCCATCTGTTTTCATCCATCCGAAGGAGGTGCCCGAACCATTTAAGACCTCTTATTTCGATTCTGTCTATTATAGTTTCCTCAGCATGCATTATTCTTCTAATTTCTTCGTTAGTGATGTGTTCCATCTTTGATATGCCAGCACTTCGTCTTAAGTAGTCCATCTCCACGGTGTTTAACTTCTTCTGATTATCTGCTTTGAGTGTCCAAACTTCCGACCCATAACATAGCACAGATTCTACCATGGACTTTCCTATGTGTTTCTTTGTCGCATTGGATATATGCTTGTCCCACCAAACAGAGTTAAGACATCCTATAATTTTCTTACTTTGTTCAATTCTATTGTTAATCTCTGCTGACCTCATTCCTTCATTAGTGATTAGTGTACCTAGGTATTTGAACTGGTTTACTTGTTGTACGGTTGTTTGATCATCTAGTAATATCTGGAATCTAGCTGCGGAATTAACTACTAGATATTCCGTTTTCTTAATATTAATCTTTAAGCCCCACTCTTCATATGCTCTATACAATCTCTGAAGCATAAATTCCAGATCGTATGCATCTTGTGCTATAATTACTTGGTCATCTGCGAAACTAAGGCTAAATAAACACTGATCATTAATAATAACACCCATCCCTCTAATTCTTTTTTGCCAATCATTTAGAGCACAGTCTAGGAATATGTTGAAAAGAAGTGGTGATAGGCTACAGCCTTGTCTGAGGCCTTTTGTTGGGTGTATAGGCTGTGATAGAGAACCTTTCCATTTTATATACGTTTTATTATTGTCATAGAAAACTCTAATTATCTTTATAATTTGTGGGTAAACTTCTAATTTTTCCATGGCCTCCCACAATTTGCTGCGGGGAATGGAATCGTAGGCCTTCTCTAGATCTATGAAAGCTAAGTGTGTCTCTTCATCCTTGTCCATTCGCTTTTCAGTCAACTGTTGTAATATAAACAGGTTGTCTACGCAAGATCTTCCTGACCTAAACCCACTTTGTTCTTCACTTATTTTATGTTCTATATTATTTTTCAACTTGCAATTTATTATTTTCCCAAAAAGTCTACTCATTGCGCTGTTTATGCTTAGCCCTCTGTAGTTATTTGTATCTTTCCTGTCCCCTTTCTTATAGATTGATATTATATGTGATGTTTTCCACTGTTCCGGAATTGTATTTAATGTGATACAATTATTAATGAGATGGCATATTCGACCAATCAGTAGATCACTTCCGTATTTTATTAATTCCGCCGAAATCCCACCTGGTCCAGGCGATCTACCATTTTTCATTGTCTTAACTGCCTGTTGTACTTCTTCGACTGTCACAATTATGTTAGTGTCTTCCAAACTGTGATCGGTTGGGTTATCTATTGTCTTAAATTGATCCCTATTTTCTGTCAA
This sequence comes from Agriotes lineatus, assembly GCA_940337035.1. Classification (NCBI taxonomy): domain Eukaryota; kingdom Metazoa; phylum Arthropoda; class Insecta; order Coleoptera; family Elateridae; genus Agriotes; species Agriotes lineatus. The sequence continues at coordinate 16,129 of CALNHX010005937.1, read as the reverse complement.
AAGTAGTTTATAATGTGTTTCCCACTCTTCCATTTTGATCGGTGTTATCTTATTCTTATTATTGTTACTTTTTAGGTTTTTCAGGCATCTCCATACTTCGGTTGATCTTGCCCCTCCTATCAGACTGTCAATTTCTTGGCATTTTCTTTCCCAGGATAGATTTTTTTCCTCTTTTATTTTTCGTCTTACTTGGCGATTCGTCTCCTTATATTCCTGCCATAGCTCTGCTGTTTGATTCATTAGCCATTTATTATATTTTTCTTTTTTATGTTTAACTGCATTTTCAATGTCTTCGTTCCACCAAATCTGATTTGGTTTCATTTTATGTACTATTTCACCTAGGGCTTCGTTTGCAGCTTTGTGAATGGCATTACTAATATTCGTATGTTCTTTTTCCACTTCTTCGCTAATCTCTACATTCCTAAGTATTTCATTCATTCGTCGTTGGTATAAGTAACGAATACTTTCTTGTTGTAGTAAATCTAATTTGTACTTAAGTGGATCTTCATCCTTGGTCATTGTTTTATTTTCTTTCATCTTTTCTTCTACCCTAACATATTGTTACGATCCTGAGGGCCGAGGGATGGATGAGTCAGCAGCCTTGGCGATTAATACGCGAGCGTTCCAGAGCTTCTCGAGGCGGCTGCAGAAATATGAGTCACAGCGGTCGAATGCTCGGGAAGCGCCCTAGAACCAGGTGTACTGAATGACTCACGCTCGCTTACGAGAACAACACCTGCGAATGCCGGAGTGCATTCGCGAGGATTCTGGAATCTCCCCAGTGAAATATAAATGCGCGGCCTTCAGACCTGCAGTTCAGTTGGAATTCAACATCAGAGCGGCGAGCTCCCAGATAAATAAAACGCGTGAAATAAATAAATCCGTATGTAATAGAAATACATCGTTAGTGTTTAAGAGTGATATAAATAAATAATAATAGTTGTTAGAAATAGTGCCGTAGTTTAAAAGTAATTTGTAATCTGCTTGATAATTCTCTCGTGTGTTTGTAAATAACAATAATTAATCCAATAGTTGCAAATAAATATTTGAACCCATGTTTGTCGTATAATTTTGAATAGCCCGAACGTTAAGAACGTAACAGTGGTGTCGGTGTGAGGTTTTGAACCGGGGGCTATATAAAAAAATTATCGAACAAACATTAAAATAAATAAATTGTTAACAAGTGCCGATAAAACGATGGTCAGATAAATAAATTGAAGTGAGTATTGTGCATGCCTTTGACGAGATCTCAAAGCAGCAAAATGGAAGCCCAATTAAGCCAACTTTTGCAACTGATGCAAGTTAGCCAGGACAAGGCGGAAAAAGCACAAGAGGATCTTAGGAAAGAGATCCAAGCTGGGCAGGAGAAGGCAGAAAAAGCGCAAGCAGAATCGAAAGCCGCGCAAGAGAAAGCGGAAAAAGCACAGGAGGAACTTAAGAAAGAGATCCAAGTTGGCCAGGAAGAATTGAAAGCCGGCCAAAAGAAGGCAGAAGAGAATGCAGAAAGGACACAGGAAGTACTGAAGGAACAGTTGAGAGCCGCGCAAGAAGATCTTAGAGAAAAACTTGAGGAAAAGCTGAGAGTCACTCAAGAAGACCTCAAGGATGAACTTCGGGAAGATATGGAGAAAGCGTTGACCGGAGTTCGGAGTGACATACTGGAGCTGCAGTCACGAAGTGGCCAAGGCCAACCAGCTCTCTCTGAATCTGCTGGCTGCTCTTCTCCAATTGCAGTGAATCAGCCTACCTTATCGCGAGTTGCTGCCCCTCAGGTTGCTCTGTCCCAAGATACTGCCCCAGTGAGGCCCGCAACATCTGGCTTGCACATGAAACTGCCCTCTTACGATGGGAAAACACCATGGTCAACATACCTGAAGCAATTTGAAGCCGCAGCCGTTGCTAATGGTTGGGGAATGGCAGACAAAGCGACCGCATTGATCCTGACATTGCGAGGGGATGCTCTGAATGTTTTGCAAATGATTCCAGAAAATCAGCAGAGGGACTTCCAGCAATTGGTGAATCGTCTGGAACGGCGTTATGGCAATGGTCATCTTCAGCATGTGCATTGTGCCCAGTTGAAGAACAGAATTCAGAAGTCGGGGGAGACTCTGCAAGAACTGGAGGCCGATGTTGCTCGATTGGTTCGGCTCGCGTATCCATCGGCGCCGGAGGACTTCCTGGAGCAGCTAGCCGTCCAAACATTCGTAGATGGAGTTAAAGACGCCGATACTCAGCAAGCGGTACGTCTGGGGCGCCATAGGACACTGGGAGAGGCCTTAGCCCATGCATTAGAATTTGAAGCGGCAAGGACTGCCTCCAGAGGACATGGTCGTGTCCGCGGTGTCGCCACGACGGAGATGGCGCCTGAATCCATGGAGGACATGTTGCGACGACTTATAAGGCAGGAGACGAGGGAGAAGGGGCCCCGTTGCTGGAGCTGCGGAGAGATGGGTCATCTTAGGGCTCGCTGTCCGAAGAAAGAAGCCCGAGTGTCTGACGAGCCGTCGGAAAACTAATGCGGGTCGACAAGAAGGGGCGAGAGTCGACTCGTGATTGCCATGCCCCGGAGATTCCCATACATGTGTCGTCCGTGCAGCGCCAGCCTGATAGTCTCTTCATTGATGGGAAAATAAATGGAAGAGTTCGGTCTCTGCTGTTGGATACTGGAGCGACGAAGTCCATCGCCAGGTCTGACGTAATACGAGACGAGGGTGAGCTGCTGCCCACCAGGACACGCCTTCGCACTGCCACGGGAGGCGCAGTGACCACACATGGGGAGATGGATGTGAAATTGAAGATTGGGAATCAAACCCTCAAGCATCGGGTCCTGATTGCTGACATTGCGGACGAGTTCATCCTGGGAATGGATGTCATGAATAAGTGTGGGTTCACTTTGGACCTGGGACGCGGCGTGTTGCACGTGGGTGGGGAGGAGCTTTCCCTACACCCAAAAGAAGAGATCGCAGTACGAGTGGTATTGGCGGAAGATGTTACTCTGCCTGGACGAACCGAGAGGGTCGTGGATGCATACCTGGATGGCGATCTCCGGGGCAACGTAGTGCGCATGATTGAACCCGATTATGACAAGGAGCTCACTCATGGTATCCTGGTTGGGAAGACGTTGGTAAAGACTGGGCTTAAGGTCCCAGTAAGGATTATGAACGTCAACAGGGAACCAGCAACCGTCAGGAGAGACACAATCCTGGGAAGGTGCACACCGGTCTCCGCCGTTGTGAGAACGATCACTAGTGGCGGTGGCCGCAAGGCGAAGGACTGCCCAGAGGCATTAATTAACACAGTGATGTCTACGTGCAAGGGCGTGAGCCACCAAGAACGGAAGAAGATCGAAGATCTGGTGGCCCGGTACCAAGACGTCTTCGAGTGCGGAGATCATCCCAGCGGCCGTACCGACGTAGTTAAACATAAAATCAATACGGGGGATGCTCAACCGATACGCCAACATCCAAGAAGGTTGCCCCTCGCCAAACGGGAAGAAGTTGAGAAGATTGTCCAAGATATGCGAAACCAAGGGATCATCGAACCGTCCAGCAGCCCGTGGGCCTCCCCTGTGGTTCTTGTCAAGAAGAAGGATGGCTCAACGAGGTTCTGTGTTGACTACCGACAGCTGAACCATGTGACCAAGAAAGACAGCTACCCTCTGCCACGAATTGATGATACCCTGGATACACTCTCCGGTTCTCGATGGTTCTCGACGCTAGACTTGAAGAGCGGTTATTGGCAAGTCGGAATGGAACCCGCGGACCGGGAGAAGACTGCATTTACTATCGGAACTGGGCTCTGGCAGTTCTCCGTCATGCCGTTCGGTTTGTGCAATGCCCCCGCCACGTTTGAGAGGCTGATGGACACCGTCCTGAAGGGTCTATCTTGGCAGACCTGCCTGATTTACTTGGACGACATCATAGTGGTGGGCAAATCCTTCAACGAGCATCTGAAAAACCTGGAGGAAGTGTTCGGTAGATTGCGAGGTGCCAACCTGCGATTGAGTGCAAAGAAGTGCCACATCTTCCAGAAGGAGGTACAGTACCTGGGGCACGTCGTATCCCGCCAGGGAGTAGCAGTAGACCCGAGTAAGGTGAAGGCAGTGCAAGATTGGCCAATCCCGAAGGATAAGCATGAACTGCGAATCTTCCTGGGCCTCTGTACTTACTACCGACGGTTTGTGCTGGGCTTCGCGAACATCGCAAAACCGTTAACCCGTCTAACGGAAGAGGGACGACAGTTCGAATGGAGTGCTGAGTGCGCGGAGGCCTTCGAGACGCTCAAGACTGCCTTAACCAGTTCACCTGTACTTTGCTATCCACGTCAGGAAGGCCAGTTTATCCTCGACACTGACGCTAGCAATGTCGGAATAGGTGGTGTTCTGTCCCAGGTCCAAGATGGGCAAGAGAAAGTCCTGGCATATTTCAGCAAGGTCCTGTCCAAACCAGAGCGTAACTATTGCGTAACCAGGAGGGAGCTTCTGGCAGTAGTCAAGTCCGTGGAGCATTTTTATAAATACCTGTATGGCAGAAGATTCTTGCTGAGGACCGACCATGCTGCTCTAAGATGGCTGCTGCAGTTCAAGAACCCTGAAGGACAGGTAGCTAGGTGGATCGAGCGCCTACAAGAGTACGACTTTGAAATAAACCATCGACCTGGCACAGCCCACCGCAAAGCCGATGCGTTGTCCAGGAGGCCCTGCCCTGCGGACTGCAGCCACTGTTCGAGACTGGAGAGTCGTGCGGTACCCATCAATCGTACCACTGTGGTCGACGACTCGTGGGAGCTAGACGAGTTGCAGAACAGCCAGGAGAACGACCCCGACTTAGGCACAGTTATAGCCTGGAAGCGAGATGGCCGTCGACCTACCTGGCAGGAGGTCTCCGCCACCAACCCAACGGTGAAGACCTATTGGGCGCAATGGGATTCCTTGCAGCTCGAGAACGACGTCTTGACTAGAATCTTGGAAGACGAGGATGGTAGGGCAACGAGATCACAATTGATGGTTCCAAGGAGTAGAGTGGCCGAGGTTCTGCGTCACCTGCATGATGGCTCCTCTGGGGGACACTTTGGATTGAAGAAGACGTTGCAGAAGGTCCGAGACCGGTTCTACTGGGCGAGTTGCAAAGATGATGTCCGAGAGTGGTGCCGGAGGTGCGAAGCCTGCGCTACAGGAAACGGACCAGTTGGTAGACGTAGAGCTCCGATGCGGCAGTACAACGTCGGTAGTCCGTTCGAGAGGATAGCCATCGACATCGCTGGACCATTCCCCGAAACCGAAGCGGGAAATAAATACATCTTGGTGTGCATGGACTACTTCACCAAGTGGCCTGAAGCATATGCCCTTCCGAATCAAGAGGCCGGTACTGTAGCTGATGTTCTGGTGAAGGAGTGCTTCAGCCGTTTTGGAGTCCCCCTGGAATTACATTCCGACCAGGGCCGGAATTTCGAGTCTGGACTGTTCCAGAACGTTTGCAAGCTGCTGGAGATACACAAGACCCGGACCACTGCCCTCCATCCTCAATCGGACGGCATGGTGGAAAGGATGAACCGAACCATGGGGAAGCATCTGTCCAAGGTGGTTTCCGAACATCAGCGTGACTGGGACCAGTACATTCACCTCTTCCTAATGGCCTACCGATCGGCAGTACAAGAGACAACCAACCACACCCCAGCCACGGTACTCTTTGGGCGCGAGCTGCGATTGCCATGTGACCTCAAGTTTGGAAGAAAGCCTGGCGAAGAAACGGCCGGCGAGGACTACGTGGGGAACCTGAAGAAGAGGATGGAAGAGATCCACGACGCCGTACGCCGAAACATTCAGGGTGCCAGCGACCGAATGAAGGACCGATATGATGCCCGCGCTGAGGCCGGTGGTTTCCAGCCTGGCGATTTGGTATGGCTTCATAACCCCCAGAGGCGTCGTGGCCTCTCCCCCAAGCTCCAAAGAAACTGGGAAGGCCCCTACACTGTAGTTGCTCGACTGAATGACGTGGTATACCGAATCCAGAAACCTCCTCGAGGAAAGTGCAGGGTGGTGCACTTCAATCGGTTGGCCCCATATGCCGGAACGAATGAGGAAGTGGAGGCTGTCACGGAACAACCCCTGAGACGACTACGGACCGGAGGAACCTCCTTCCAGGAGTTTATGGCCGCTTATGGGGGTACGAAGACTGCGCGATTCGGAGTTACTACAGAGGTGCAGCGTGACCTGTTCGACACCCTGCGGCAGTATTCCCTGGCACACTGCGTCGCCCAGGACCTCCGGATGTCTAGGGGGATCGCTGCTGCCTTCCGGGAGCAGTTTGGCCGGTTAAACCAGCTGCGAGAGCAGGCACCTCAGGTTGGCAGAACCTTGCAGCTGAAGGAAGGCAACAGCTCCATTTATTACCTGGTGACGAAAAGGTTGTCTCACGAAAAACTTAGTTACCAGGAGCTCTGGTCTGCTCTTTTGGACCTTAAGGAGCAGATGGTGAAGAACGGCGAAACCCGGCTAGCGATGCCGAAATTAGCATGCGGCCTGGATTCGTTGGACTGGAGGGTCGTACGCAGCATGCTGGAAGTAGTCTTCGACCAGACCGGCATCCAGATCGAGGTCTGCTGTTGCAGCCCGGCGCGAAGCATTGAGCCCACGGTGGACTGCTACTTCTTCAACCAGTCAGTGTGCAAGAAAGGCACCGCCTGTAAGTACCGTCATCGAATCCCCACAAGAGCGAGTGACAGGCACCCGACGCAACTCGTTCTGGGACAGAACGACCTAAGGCGGGGGCAGTGTTACGATCCTGAGGGCCGAGGGATGGATGAGTCAGCAGCCTTGGCGATTAATACGCGAGCGTTCCAGAGCTTCTCGAGGCGGCTGCAGAAATATGAGTCACAGCGGTCGAATGCTCGGGAAGCGCCCTAGAACCAGGTGTACTGAATGACTCACGCTCGCTTACGAGAACAACACCTGCGAATGCCGGAGTGCATTCGCGAGGATTCTGGAATCTCCCCAGTGAAATATAAATGCGCGGCCTTCAGACCTGCAGTTCAGTTGGAATTCAACATCAGAGCGGCGAGCTCCCAGATAAATAAAACGCGTGAAATAAATAAATCCGTATGTAATAGAAATACATCGTTAGTGTTTAAGAGTGATATAAATAAATAATAATAGTTGTTAGAAATAGTGCCGTAGTTTAAAAGTAATTTGTAATCTGCTTGATAATTCTCTCGTGTGTTTGTAAATAACAATAATTAATCCAATAGTTGCAAATAAATATTTGAACCCATGTTTGTCGTATAATTTTGAATAGCCCGAACGTTATGAACGTAACAATATGGTATTAGAATTTTAGAGCATACCAAATAATGATCTGAGCCACAGTTGGCTCCTCGTTTGACTCTTACATCGAATACTGTGATTGTTCCCTTTTGCTTTGTTATGACATAATCTATTATAGACTTTTGATTTAGCGTAGGTCTCTCCCATGTATATTGGTGGATCTTTTTGTGGTTAAAATAAGTATTGGCAATTTTCAGTTCATATTGTTTACAGAGATTTATGAGTCTTTCCCCATTGTCATTGACTATTACCTCCCCATACTGTCCAACGACTTCATCATTCTGTCTTACGCCCACCTTTCCATTCAGACCACCTGCTATGATAATCGGTTGTGCTCTCTTGATACTATCTAATTGATTGCTTAATGTACAGAAAAACTGATCTTTAATTGTATCTCGAGTATCGTCAGTAGGGGCGTATACAGCTAGAACTGTTACATCCTGGTTAAAAACTTCTACCACTATTTTTATACATCTTTCCGAAATATATTGAATGTCTTTTATTCGATTATTATATACTTTCTTAATGAGTATTGATACTCCTGCCGTGGCTCTTTCAAATTTCTGGACTCCTGACCAAATGTGAAATGTAGAATTTGTAATTTTTGACAAATGCTTAAAAATTAAAATTTTTGGTTAATTATAAGATCACTGTAAAAGGCAGTTGTGTGCGTGTATCACACCAGATTTTTTTTTTTTTGAAAAACTTCCTCTTCGCAGGAGAGGGGCGATGAACAAGTCTATCTTATGGCCGAGCTAGGCTAATAAATAGGATGCGTTAATAAAGTTGGATTATGCATAAATTGCATGCAAAGCTTTATGTTCCGCTGCTTTTTAACTTAAATTATAAATAAATATCTAGTAATAGTTATTCACGAGGCAAGCTTAGTAAATTAGCCTTTATGGGCGAGCCGGATACTTGCAGGGTGAGCGACGTAAGAGCGAGCCCTGTAATCCGGTGAGCCCCAATATAGGCTAATTGCAAGCGAACCGCGTACAACGTTTTATTTTCTCTTAGGGAACATCCTGAAAATTAATATTAGTGATTAGTGAAAGATATATCTATTAAAAAACAAGGTTCCTGTAAAGTCGCAATGGCAGCGTTTTACAGGCATCTGGCCTGTAAAGACTCTTTTACCGGTCAGTTCAGACAACAGTACAACTTTACAGGTACCTGGACTGTAAAGACTCATTTACCGAGTCAGTTCAGACGACAGTAATGGCCGTTTAACAAGTCAAGAGGAAATCGAATAACATTTACGTATTCTTCAAGAGATACAGCTTTGTCTTGTTTTATTTGCCTTACAGCTTTTCCATAATTTTTAATGACATGGTTAAAACATTCTGTTTTTTTACAAAACGACCATATGGCACTTTCGTTCTTATATTTGCGAAGACAGTGGAATCTCCATCTGCTATAAAGTTTTATATCGAAGTCCATGTTGTTCTTCACTTTTGCAAAATCCTTCTACAACAATATCTTGTTCCATGGCTGATGAACTTCCGGACCAGTTCCTGTAGCAAATATGCTCTATCACACTTCCCCCTTTATTGGCGGCTCTTTGACAGATTGAGCAATATTTATTGAGAACCGATAAAAACAATACTTTGCCAGTGTATTCACCAATAATAACTGCCTGCAATAAATTGTAAATTTTCTTTAATAATTATCAATTTCAAATTGGTAATTTGCCACTTACAACTCCTGATGAAGCATTGTAGTTATGACCATAAGACCGCTTTGACCATCCACCATCCAAAAAAACGGTTATATAAGGAGTACCATCCGGGTCAACGTGACCTAACTCAATAGCTCTATTTTTTTCATCTTGACCTGCTTGCTCCATTCCTAACCACAACTCATTAAACCAAACCTAAAATTAAATATAAAAGTATAATTTTGAAATACAATATCCTTGCTGTGCAGTTTTTACCTTTTCCAACTCTTTTTCCTTGTTGTAAATATGTGTTTATTAAAACACGGTATATCCATGCAGCTGAATGTTTCTTCTAAGTGCCCATATGTACTGCCTGTCGACAAAGTACCCCATACAGCACCAGTGTTAATCACACTTTTTTTTAAATTAGGATTTTCAGTAGCCTTAACAATTTCTATATCACACATAGTGCATTTAAATTCGATATGGCTAACTAGTCCTAGGCCTCTTCTTATTTCTCTCGAAACGTATAACATTCCACATGTACACACTTTTGAGTGTTGGTACTGAAGTGTAATAGCCCATTTTAGTACATAGCCTAGCTGTACAATTCTATTGCCTGGAATGGACTTTTCACTATCCAGTTCTATAGGAAGTTCTGATTTTTCAAAGTATAGTGAATGGTTCGTAATGCTAAATCATAATAAAAATATTACATATTTTATATAAATATTGCTTATGATTTTTTGACGCTGGAATCTTAAAAATAATTTTAAAAAACTACAAAAGTAAACTGTGCGTAACGGGTCAAACTTATTTTTGTTATACAACAATTGCTTCAATGAATGACTAATAGTTATTTATCTACCAAGGGCGTAAGAAAATTAGAGCCCAAGGTGTAGCTGCGGGCTTTAACACGACAAGGGCCATAAACGCTAGTTACGCACAAGGTACAGTCGTGTGCAAATAAATCTGGGACAGTGTTTTTTTCACATGCAGATTCAGTTAAGAATTGAAGAATATCTCCATGGATTTCCTGCTATCAGAAAGAGTTACATTAAACTTTAACAGGTACTGAAACCCATAACTCTCTCTGATAAGAGGAAATCCATGGAAATATTCTTCAAATTCTTAACTGAATCTGCATGTGAAAAAAACACTGTCCCAGATTTATTTGCACACGACTGTACATACAGTGTTTTATAAACCAGATTTATAATTTTTATCGGTTTTGGTAGCCTACGATGTCATTGTTTGTCAAACTGACAAACAAAACCCTGAGCGGGACGTAATAGTATATTACATAGCGAGGTGGGAAGTATTTCATTGCCATTGATATCTTGAGACGCAAAGCGTCGATGTTAACTTTATCTCGAGACAGGAATGAAACTTTTCACCGTGGTATGTATACTATTTTATTCACGGCCACTTTATTCTAAACAAGAATTCGAAAAATAGATTTGACAGTTCTTCAAAACTAAGGGCTTATTCTCCAACTGTTTAAAAGTCAGTAACTACTTTATTACATAAATGGTTGTGAATAAAGTACTTTATGGCCCTTGGGCTGTAAAGTGAAAAATTCCGCCCGGTCATACATAAAAAATCTTAAATTCGATAACTCCAAAAAAGTTAACAAACTTATTTTATAAATTCCAGCATCAGAAATCTATAAAAAATATTTAAAAAACGACAAAAATAAAATATGCCGTTCTTACCCCTCCCTTAGCATTAGTTATATTGTTTTCTCACCTGTTATAGTTCTCTTTTGAACACCAGAGATCCTCTAAATTCACCAAGTCATTTTCTTGTTCTCTGGTGCAAGAAGTACTGGCTAGATTGTCTTCTGCATCTATAGCATGTAAATTATTTTCAAATGAGTGGTTACTATAACCAAAACATATTTAAATAGTTGGAGGTTTGTATAATCTTTAAAATGTACTTAATACCTGAGAGGTATTTTTGAAGAGCAACTCTGTACTTGCGACTTGGCGCATTCTCCTGCAAAGAAAAGTTGTCTGGTGCAAGAAGTACTGGGTAGATTCTCTTCTGCATCTGTGGAATATTTATTATTTTCCGATGAGTTATTACTAAAACCGAAACACATTTAAATAGTTGGAGGTTTGTATAATCTTCAAAATGTAGGTACTTAATACCTGAGTGGTATTTGGGAACTTTTTTTCTCAGAAATCTTAGTTTTCATGAGTTTAGCTCGCTTCGTTCTAGACGGCTTTCTTTCTCTAGCTAAAAGAAATAAATCATCTGTAAAGGGCTTTACACGATTATTCAACATTATAATGAACGAACAAATGAAAATTGTCGGATTTGTCAGAAACGGCCAATCAAAATTGACTGTCTTTGAAAACACCTAATGTCGCAGTGTTTTCACGCGAGCCCGATTGATTTCAGTAATTTCAATTTAGTGAGTAGCCTTTGACTGACATTTCACCAAAACGTCAAAGTGAGGTTTGCGAATCAGCGTCGTTCTAAAAACTCATAATAGTCGTGTTGGAAGCTCCAGTATTGAAGAAATAGTTTAAAACGTTAAAAATGTGTACTGTCGACCTCGGTAAAAGTCATCTACCCATATTGTTGAATAATCTTTCCAAATGCCACTCATGGCAAAAAAATTAAGACAATTTAACTGGTATCATTGTCAACCAATGGCATTCTTCAATTTAAAAATAAACTACCAATTGAACGATTATTTTAGTGACAATAATTCGAGGAGCTTTATTTCAGCGACAATTTTTTCTGTAATTATTTTTTAATGAAAAGTTAAATTGTCAAGACGAATAGGACTCTAAGTCGAAATATTGCAGACAATTTTTGCTCTTCAGATTGTGTCGTTTCTGTTGCTCTAGAAAATAACGACTCGTGCAAGCACTTGTCGTTATTTTCGTCGCCGCAGAAACTCGTATCTGAATCGCAAAAATTATTGTCGGCAATATTTTGACCTCTCGTCCTATTATTACTGAGAATTTTTTTTCGTGAACATGGGAATTATTGCAAATTTCTCTCTACAAAAACTGCTCATATTCCACTCGACCTGTGGTCTCGCGGAAATTTTAAAGCAGTTTTGGTTTCGAGAAATTTAAAATCAATATTTTGCATGTGAATGAAAAAATTACCCTTGGAAATTTCCTCGCAAGGGGAAGTTTTTAAACTAAAAATTTTGAAAATATCAAAGAATAGTATATTTCAAACCAAGGTAAGAAAGTGCAGTCTTGCATACCGAGCGCAAAGTTTATAAACCGAGCCGAAGGCGAGGTTTGTAATTGCGCAAGGTATGCAAGAGCACTTTCTTAACGAAGTTTGAATACTATTTTTTTCCCAGCCGGCCTCAGTGGAGCAAAATTTGACACTATAAAAATAATTCAACAGACTGTTAAAGTTGTTAAAGGCGACAATATCCTGCAAAATATGCAGCATGTTTTCCGATTTTATGCTGTTCTCAAAATGTTTCTAAACAGTTTTATTCATAAGTAACTCTGAAAATTTTGTTGTTAAAAAATCGCTTTACTATTTATACTTTTTGAGGTTATGTCCACTGAGGTCAAACTGTCAAAGCAGTTTTGGTTAGATTAAAAAATAAAGCGCGGGCGCCCACGGTTCTTTCTACTCATATGAAATAGTTAATAATTTTTCATTATTATTTTATATTTATATTATATTTCACAGTTCAAACGCTCATTGACGTTAATTATAAATAATATACAGAATTTAGGTAAATTTAAATGAAGTATGGAAATTATTACATAGCTAGGTACTTACTTTTAACTTTATCCATGATTGTTAAATTAAAAAATGTCACTTGATTTATCACTGTTACACGTGTGTGAACACAGAAATGCAATCGATTAATGAAGAACTAATGCCGACAAAACTTTTAACTTTTATGGTCCGCATAAAATCGTAGATTTTCGCAGAAAAGCAGGTGGTACAATAGCGAGAGAATTCAAACGGGGTTTTGCGCGGGCTTTGCGTCCCGAAGATTATGGAAACTAGAGTTCTGCGTGAAAGCAATAAAAACTGTAATTACAGTTGGCATTAATGTGGTTTGCCACTTGACTAAAATTAACTTCGTAGCGATACTGGCGCCCCGGACGCGAATAGTTTCTTACTCCTTCTGATCTAAAACCTTAAAATAACTATTTATAAAATCAGTTAGAAGGTGTCTTAGTTTATGTAATGCGTGGAATTTTTCACAAAACTTACACAAAAACTCATTTCCTAACAAGATTTTTTCTGATTTTGATAAAATCGGTCCTTTAAACCTTAAATTAAATTATGTTATAGGTAAATCAAGTAGCTACGCTTTTGCTTTTTTGCATGTCAATTGGATAACACATCATTTTCTAATTTTGGCAGATAAAGTGTAAGTGTAACTTCAAAATTGAGTGAAGTATGGAAATGTCTCACTTTTCGCAACCAGTTATAAAAAGTAAAATACTTCACAACCAGTTGTGCAATAGCTATTTATGTATCAAGTTGTAAAATGAAAGTGTTTTTCACATTAGTGTGTATGAAAAACACAAATTTTGCAACATGTTGCAAGCAAGATTCTCTGTAATTTTGAATAATGTTAATTTTTATAGCAAATAAATTTACTACAATGTTGTTCTCATCATGTGAAGTTCATTGTTTTGTCTAGTGGAGACTGGTAGACACTAGACAGGTCACAGAACCGACATCGACGAGCGACAAAAAGTCCCAGCAACGCCGGGAGTGAGCAAATTTGCGCTTGTTGGAATTAAAAAGAAATTAAGAATTTGGAAGAACCATTAGACAAATTCAAATTACAGTGAAATCTCTCATAAGCGGACACCGTGGTTCCACGATTTTTGTCCGCTTAATGAAGGTGTCCTCTTAATAGAAATGCTTTAATTTTCATTTTTTTTTAAATTTATTTGAATATAGAACGACAAAGAATACATACATTTTTAAATACATACAGTTCTACGTTTGCTTTTCATTGTAACACTACTGTAAAAAAGTAGCTTTAGTCACTGCCTCCTACACTTACAAGCCATGCTGTTAGACTTGGCAACATTGCATCTCTGGTAGTTGGTGGTCCTAAATTACAATACTCCAATTCGAAATAATTTTGCTTTAAAGAGCACAGTTTTACTCTTTATCATATTTTACTCTGTAATTAACTAAAGATAGCTTCTGTAATTGTGACATTTATTTACATACTCAAGTAATACAAACATGTAACAGTAAATTTATACAAATAAAACAACTTAACCTGTGTAACCCATAGATAAAACAACATTTCTGTAATTATTTTAAAGTTCTTAACTTTCTATGCACCGCTGCTGATTGAGAGTACAACATATATGCAAAAACTATGGTGCTACTGCTGTTAATAATCTTATTTGAACAAAATAAACTTATCTGCTCGGTAAGATCTAAATTTGTGTGAAGTAAATTGTTCCATAAACTTCTAAAAACTGCAGATGTCATCATTTAAAAACACTTTCACTTTTTGTGCATGTCTTTCCAATACCTATCTTCTTCTGCATTCGGGGTTCGTCCTTTCTTGAGGCGCTTTCGACGACAAATATGTTGGTAAATTTGGAAATACGCTTGGGACAGCATTGTCAGCTAATCAAGGGTAATGCAGCAACAGTTCTGCAGATCCGCATTCTTACTTCTAACGTTTTCAAATATCTTTTCCACTAAATTTATTTCACACACAACAGCATTTTTTTTTGGGTCCAACGTTCTCGTGCTGTTGCAAGAAGCCATGCTTTCTTTCGGATCTCGTCCATTGGAAAAGAAAATGTTGTTATAGTTTGCAGACGATTTTCTTGTAAGATACTTGTGTGGTTAATATACAGCCTCTTCGTGGCATTCTAAATATAAAATTAAAAGTTTCAAGAAATGCCCTAAAAATGAGGTTAGATTAGATGATTTTTGAGGCTTTCACAGCCATTGTCATTAAGTAACAAACGACTTTCGGGATTGGACCGTGTCATGACTGAGATCGAAAAACTCAACGTTTCGCCCACTTTCGTAAGGGGCTTCATCAGGAGGAAAAAGGCAAAAGAGCACGGTACCGTGGGCAAAACGTTGAGTTCTTTGATCTCAATCATGACACGATCCAATCCCGGAAGTTGTTTGTTACTTAATGAGGTTAGATTGTTACCTACCTCAGTGAAATACCTATAAATTCTACGAACAGTACAGTAATATAAATAAATGTATTTCTTCAAACTTAGAGCAGTCCAATACATTAATATTTACTCACACACCACATTTGAACAGACGTTTTTATAAATAAACAGTACAAAAATTGGTCTGCGATCAGCATTGCCAAATCTCCAACAGCATGGCTTGTAAGTGTAGGTGGCAGTGCTTTAGTACATAGATATCAACTGCAGCCTGTAATGAAGAAAACCTACCTGCTTTTAATCAAATGTAGCTATAAACAAAGAGCACTTTGCTATAAATAAATAAAATTGTGTTCGCAGAACACTTCTTTCACTTCCGAAATTCAGATACATAAGTGAGGATTAAGGTTGGAAAACATAGGGCGCATATTAAAAGAGGTAATTCCCCTAGTTTCCTAGCTAGCATCTGAACACGCAATTTATACCACGCCCCATACCACACATATGAAAACAGGTAATTCCCCTAATTCCCTAGCATTTAAGCACATAATAATTAGTAACATGTCAGCTTAAAAGAGGGAAACATTTAAAAACTTCCAAAATTTTCCTATCCGCGTCCTTTAACAGAGAGTCCGCTTAATAGAGATGCCTTTGCATTTAAACTACATTGGTTCCCGATGGTGCCAAGAAAGTGTCCGCTTAATAGAGGTGTCCGCTTAATGGAGTGGCCGTTATGAGAGATTTCACTGTAGTTATAATTGACTTTTCATCCGAATACATTTTTTAACAGGCCCAAGGGGGTGTCAATTGACCCCATTGACACCCCCTTGGATCCGCCAGTGATGGGATATGCAAGTGATCGATTGGTTAGAACCAATTCTAATGGCTATCTATAATTCAAAATATTTGCTATGAATTTATAAGAACTGAATTTTGTGACAAATGTCAATGTGACTTTTGCAGAAAGTTATTTGCCATCTATTCCGATATGCCAATCTGCCGAAGGGGACTTTGTTTTCCAGCATGATGGTGCTC